>JAUUEB010029991.1:0-25908 GCA_032362205.1 Clione limacina
GCAAACAATGGAACACCTACTTAGTGGCTGCAGCCTTGGACCCACATGTTCAGACATTGATTTGCTGGAGTGCAACGTTACTGCAAAAACATGGATTCAGTTTTACAGAGATAAGATATGATGATGATAAGAGTTTAATGTTATGTAATTCTCACAGCTTGCAATTTTGTTATTGTTGATTCCCAAATTTTTTTTCTATGATCGCTAAACAAAAGCTTCACTGAAATTCTGGATTCAACGAAACAAACAGCGGATCCAGACAGTTTTGCTGAAACCTGTATCTACTGCAGCACCAACAAATAAAATAACATTTTTGGTTAGCGAAATGATCAGGTATTTGAGACTTGGAAATCTGGAGCTGCAGTCACAGAAGCAATATTTGCAAAAATCAGGCGCATTTTTCTTATGTGCACTAGAGTCTATCTTTGAACACTGCCAAAATATAGATATCAGTCCACAACAACAACCTTTTTAAAAAGAAATCAATCTCAACCTAAATTTTCTACACTCAAATAACATAGCCCTTCAGTTGTGTATTGATAAGCAAACAAGCTTATTTGTATAGGCTTGTCTTTACTTACGAAAAAAAAAGTGTGTATACCTGAAATGGACACCATGAATGTATATTAGTTTGTGGCTATTTTTGGCACACAAGCTTTTGAGGATATTTAACATCAACTGAGATAGTCACAAGAAGGGATGACTAATATTTGTTTTAATAAAAAGACACTAAGAATGCATGTTTGTTGATGAAAATTGCCATGTTTATTGATGCAACCCTTAGAGGTTGCTGACAAAATAAATAAATTGCTGGAATGTTTTCAAAAAAACTAACAAGACATTAATACAGTGTAATCATAAACAAAATTAATAGGTAAAATATATATGTATGTTGTTTTTATTTAAATAAGAATTAGATCTTTGCTTCATAGAAACAAAATATCAAAGGAGTGTACCAAATACTTCTGCAAAAAAAAATTAACAAATCTGTGTTAAAAATACAGAAATTCTGATGACTTGCAGACGTTTTCAAATAATTGCACTTAAAAAGAAAAGGCATGTAACAATCAAATTAAGTTGCAGAAAGGGCTTGAAAATAATTGTCCAAAATTAAATGTAACGGACAAACAAAAGCATACATGAACATTCTACGTTTTTTTTTAATCTCCATGTCACTGTTGTCAAGTACAATTAAATGAATTAAAAAAGTTTGAACCTTGTAAAACCTGAATTCAACCAGAGTATTGAATGGTCATTATTTAATCTATTCTTTTATAAAAAACAACATGAGTTCAATGACACAGAAAAAGAGCAACCCACATCACAATCAGGTGACATTCAAGTCATTGTTCATTTCAATTGCTACACTCTTCTTTGAAAGTCTGCAATTTAACAACATACAATAACTGTGACCTACTGACCAAACAGAAATTAACTCTTTGAGCTTGAATCCTTCGTCTTTAATAACCGTGGCAGGTCCATATCAACAATTACCCCCTAAGTACCTGTCTTCAGAATTGCTGGATAATCCGTAAATAGGGGAACTTAATAATGCCTTTAATCTTGTGGTATAAAAAGAACCTTCAACAGGGAGCTAAAATACTCTACCATTTTACAAAATCATAGAAAAACCACCACTCTATAATCTCTTGGTTTACTTGTTTTAAAGATTAAGTTTGCATTACAATATATGAGATCTGTATAAAAAACATGAGGCAATTGGCAACAAAGCAAGTAAAATCAGTGACAAATGACAACTACTACATTCTACTGATAGATGAGAATTAAGTGGGAAAAGTGGCTAATGGGATTATTGACATCAATCTTGTGATTTAAGCAAACAGGAACAATAAAATATGACAATATCATTTGGGTGCTCAGGAATGTGGTTTAGCAGTAAGGTCACTTTAAAATATACATTCATGGTGGTTGATCAGGAATGGCATGCCATCTGGAATGGATACAAGTTGCAGTGCAACTAACTCAACTTTTTCACAATGTTTGGCATCTATTCTCCCTGTAATCTAATACAATTTCCGCTTCTGGCAACTTTGATATTTAAGAAAAACATGGAGCACCTTGTTTTTATACAGATGTGGGTGACACTCTTAGAGTATCAATATTAGATTGTCAAAATAATGTCGATGTAATAAAATGGTATAATAACAATATAAAGAAGAAAAGAAACAAAAACCTAAAAGTCCATAACAACCAAGAGACATGCTTAAATAAGACTTTTAGTCAAGCAGAGGAGGCCTCTTTTGAATGAATCAAATTGCAAAGAAACATTCACAATGCTTTGACATGAAAATTTGATTTGTTCAAAATTAGCCTCCCTAGTTTGACTAACAGTCCTTCTTAAGTATGTTTCTTAATAACAACCCCCACCACTACTCTAGCCAATTCCTTAAGAAATTAAAAGTGTTACTTTTTGCACAGTTGTCACTGGAGGTCATGTGTTGATTCTGATATTTTTCAGTCTCTGACTTGGAAGTGTCAATATTTGTTTCACAACCAAAAATATTAATAAATTATGATAACAATGATCTAAGGCCTACATTGCAGAAACATATTTACATCAAACCGTAATGCGTAGGTAAACATTAATCATATAACAGACACAGGGTAGAGAGATAAAAAGATAAAGTGCATTGTAAAAGAAATGGGAAATCAAAGCTCCTGTGGATGTTGAATGTTGAAAGTGTCAATATTTGTTTCACAACCAAATATAGTCACAACCTATGATAACAATGATATAAGAAGCTACATAGTAGATACATGATTCATTGTTGTAAACAAAACAAATTGATTCGTTTGAAATATAAAAGTTAAAAGAATACCATTATAATCACATTTATAACATTGAAAAGAGATTCGAAAGCATGAAGTTATAAGCAGTAACAAAATCAGCAATGATCAAAAAGTTTTGTTGCAGGTCCAAGCTCTAAAATATAACATATCTGAAAGGCACTTGGCTACAACAAATGTAAAAAAAAGCAAATGTCAGAATGATCCTAAGTTGTTTTCTATGAAAAGCGACCAATTCTCTCTAAGTCAGGAGGAGTATGTAGCAGAGAAAACTTGCCATAGAAACTAACAAATGAAGAAATTTGTTCAAAATTACATATAAAAGAAAGTCACCTAATGACATACTTGGTGAAACAAAAATTGAGCGGGATCTGTTCAAATTGGTTAATAAGTTCATTGAGCAACAATACAGTGAGTAAATCAACAGAAAAAAGACCAAAGTTTGGAGTCTTGTATAGAAAAAAAAATCATTTACGATAATGGCTCTGAAGTAAAAATGTTTTGCACATTTGGCTACATCAGATAACGTTTTTTTTCAAATTTTTTTTTTAATAAAAAGGCTAAATTGATTTTAAGATATCTCATTAAAGAAATCAACACTGACTATGTCATGGAGTATGGTTAATACTAGGGAGCCGGTCTCTTTGACATTTGAATACATCAAATTCAATAATTATCATCTAAAAAGATTTTTTCCAACTTAGACAGTTATTTTGTGTCCTTTTTAAACAGAAAAGCGTGCTACAGTAGAATCCCTCTATTACGTCCACCTCTATTACGGCCATTCGCCAGTTAAGGCCACAAATAAAATCCCCGATCTTTTTCCTTCTTAAACTCTGTTATTTTTTTCCCTTTATTACGGCCATTTTTAAGGCCATCCGCCAGTTAAGGCCACTTTTTTTGGTCCCGATTGAAGAAAAATCTCTTTTACGGCCCAAAACATCCTTTTTAGACAAAACTGTCAGATTTTTCTGTCATGACGTGTGAAGTCAAATTGTAAAAACACTAAATTGGGGTTTTTAGCAAGTTTTCTTGAAACAAATATATCTTGATTGTTAAACACATTGAAAATGTTCTGGTTCAATGCATTTTCCCCTTTTTTACACCCATTGGTAATAAAAAATGGCCTATCCCTCTATTACGGCCATCCGCCAGTTAAGGCCATTTTTTTTGGTCCCAAGGGTGGCCTTAATAGAGGGATTCTACTGTATTCTATTATAAGTATTAATAAAATACCTTTCCATGTGCTATTATGCTTTTTGGGTTGATTATGTTGCTCCCTGTTTGAGTAAGAATAAATTACAAAGCCCATTAACCATTAATAGTCTTAGAAATTAAACATGTAATGCAATCTTTTCATTAGTATTCTTAAGTATTCGTATGAGTTGTAATAAAGCATTTATTCCTTTGCAGGTTACTTATGTTGATAACATAATGTAGTCTTCTATACTCTGGCTTCTAAGGAAAGATCATTTATATGAATTAAACAACTCATGTAGATATCAATATAATCTTTATATTTTGTCTCTTAAAAGAAAGAGTATTAATATGAATACACAATTATACTTTTGTAGATTTTTTTTAAAGAAAAAGGTTCTTGAAAAAGATATAAAACCAATGCACCTCAGCTTTCAAAATGTGCTTTTTATTATTGACTGAGAAAAATATATACACTTGTTCAAATGTATTTTTTTCTCCTTTTTTCTTTGTCAATCGTTTCACAGGGAATCTGAAGGGCTGTTAACTGATTAAGTTTTTCTGAAAGTTGTTTGCTTTTTCAAGCCAAGTTAGTGAATTACTTTGAATGTACATGACAATTCATAACTGTGCATATTTCTTATAGCTAAGTTTATTTTTATTCTTATGCATTTTCTGATATCTCTTATAACACTTTGAAGTCACTGAATCGATTTTGTTTGTCTTCCAGAAAAATAAGGAGTTGGTACAAGAGCTAGAGGAACAAGTCCACACAGGGTCTGCCACCAATGGCTCTGCTGCAGTCCATGAGATAACCTCTCTCAAACAGGTTTTTGACATATTTTATTAGTTTTTGGTCTATGTTTACGCTCAATGTTCTTTACTCAGTCAAGCCGGTAGCCTCAGATGTTAAGCTCTCCCATATGAGAGGGACCAGGTTCAATCTGGCATGTGTGGTCAGGATGGCCGAGTGGTCTAGACAGCTGATCTTTAGAGCGATATTTGATCTCTTGGGGCAGTCATCATCATCATCATCATTTATAGCCATGGGTCCATGTACCATTGGTCAGACTCACAGTGAAATGGCAGCTCACCACAGATCATGGTTCAGGGCGAGGCTCTTGATGTCATATTAAACCACTGACGTCCACAATTGTGTTCGGCGGCCAACTCCAGCCTTGCCTGACACTTCAAGCTCACAGAAAATTTTCTCAGCCAATTGGAAAAATCGTTGCGGGTTCGACCCCCTCAATGGACACATTTTTCAAGTTAAAAATATGTGTAAAGTTATCCTGAAATGTGGTTGGTGCATACCGCTCGTGCAAACAGATATTATTATCAGTACATGCATAACCACAATCCTTGGTAGGCAGGATCTTGTGCCTAGTCCTATTGGAGACGGATGATAAAAACGGAGGTCTGGTGCTAGTTGCACGCTAAAGATCCCCTGGTGGTTTCTCAGAGCGTCATCTGGGGCAAAAAAAATTGTCCTACCAAACACTGTCCCACTCTGACAGTTTAAATAAAAAGAGTATCTGAAGCAGATAGCGGCCGCCCTCTGAGCGAAGGGAAGCACCAAAGTGTTAACGCAAAACATGTGCTGGGCAAAAACATGAGTGTGTTAAAAGCAGCATGCTGACCTGTGCTGACGCAAAATTCAGTCAACAACAGTTGACTTTGTTCGAGGTTAAAGCAAATGATCGAGATGAAGAAGATTCTGGCATGTGACTCATGTTTTCTGCCACTCTCTACTGGACTGCAGTCCTTGGTTGAGATCTTTTTGTGGGACCCGCCTTTCTTACACCTTCATGTGTTTTAAAAAGGCGCTTTACACTCACTTACTCAGCTAAGAAATAAAGGCACCAGTGATTTCAGTTTTGAGTTTTTGATAAACTGATTTGAATACCATTATGGCTCGTTGTCCACAAACTGACTCTATAAATGTGAGTTTTGAGGTTAAATGAATACAGTTTGTGAAGGTTATAGCAGAAAATGTTATTGTTATCATGAAATAGAAAACGCCATGAGACAAAACATATGACATGTTTATAATTTAGCTGTAAGCAAAATCAGTGAATGATTTTGATAAATTAAGACATTTTGTTGATGGGTATTGCTCCCTCAATATTTTTGCTAATTTTTCCCTTCTTGTGCTGATTGCTTAGTTGCTCTTCTTTTATACCAAATTTTATAAAAAAAATGTCAAAATTTTTACATCAGAAATTATGAAAACTTTTACTTTAGATTTTACTCAGATTACTCTTACTCTACATAAGTTTTGACTACATTTTTTTTTCTTATCGTTCCCCTATTGACATATGTAACAGTGTTCCTATGTGTGTGTTTCTTTCTTATAGAATCTGTATATGTGATATTTGAGTTTGCCATGTTTCAGGAACATGATGTTCAGACGAGAGAGTTACTGATCCTAAAGAAAACTGTTGAAGAATTAGAAATCCGCATTGATAGTCAGAAGCAGACACTGGAGGCAAGAGATGAGAGCATCAAGAAACTGCTGGAGATGCTGCACACTAAGGGTGTCAACACCACCAAGGTATGTGTTATATCTGCCAGGACAAGAGAGAAACCCATTATTACCTCATGGGATGGAACAATGTCTCTGTAATTTGTCAGTTTCCTGAGAAGAATTCCTGTTACATGTTCAGATCGTAGCATTTTGACAATTGCACTGTTTTAAATCTAAAACTCCTTCTGAAGAAGCAAAGGGAAGCATGTTTATAAAACATGAGTGTGTAAACAGGGTTGCCACATTCTACAGCCCTCAGCAAGTGTCTTCTTAAAATAGCCCTCAGTAAAGCTTATTCTTATAACAGCCCTCAGCAAAATGTCTTTAAAAACAGTTTTCAGTAAGGGTTTCTTCAACAGTCCTCAGCAAGGCATATTCTAAAAACAGCCCTCAGTAAGGGCTCTCAAATTTCTGTGGCAACCATGTGTAAAGAAGTTTGCTAAAACAAAATCAGTCAACTTACCAAAGTTGACTTTGCTAGAGCTGAAAGCAAATGAACAAAGCAAAATTTTGAAGTCTTCTACATCCGAACAAATTATTGTCTTTTTAATTACAATTCTATAGAATATATAGCAGAAAGATTAAATTTCTGTTTTCATTTATTATGAAGTTATATGATTTAGAAGTGAGGTATGATAAATC
Organism: Clione limacina; assembly: GCA_032362205.1. Classification (NCBI taxonomy): domain Eukaryota; kingdom Metazoa; phylum Mollusca; class Gastropoda; order Pteropoda; family Clionidae; genus Clione; species Clione limacina. The sequence continues at coordinate 7,175 of JAUUEB010029991.1, forward strand.
AATATATTTTTAAAATTGAATAATGAACCAACTGACTTGTTCAAAATCAAGAGACAATTATTTATATGTATGATTTTCTATATTTTTTATAAGGCCAGATGAAAAGAAACAATAAATTCTCATTACCGCCTGCATCTGGAATTTACCACCGCATGAATCCTTTTATATTTCTTTTATTAAGATTTTCACATTTTAAAAGCTAAAACTTATCGAGTGTGTGACGCGTTTTTAGTGATTTTGAAAATTAGCCACTGTAAGCCCTTGGGATGGAGACAGGAAGGGTGGTTTTTGGAAGAAAAAAGAAAAGCTTCATTGGGTTTTTCATAAAAAGTGATGAGAATCTATTATGTTTTTTTTTTATCTGGCCTAATCAATATTTAGATAGAAAAAAATGACTTAGAAAAAGACCAAACATACAACCTTCTTAGGTGAAAGTTGCCATAAGTACAATTTGCTGGTGATGATATGTCCTTACAGTAGTAAAACTTCTTAATATTTCTGCCATTGCAGGTTGAAGAGGACAGGAAAGAGATAGAAACTCTTCAAACTCAAGTTAAAGAAGATGAACAGAGAAAGAGTAAACTGGTCAGAGATCTTTCAGATAAAGATTTTAAACTCATGGAGGTCGAAATGGTAAGAAATGTTAGTCACTTTGACAGGCCCTCTCTGTCTCTTTCTGCCTCTATCCGTTTCCCTCTCTTGTCTGTCTCTGTATGTCTGTCTCTGTCTGCCTAATGTCCTGCTCTACTCTGTCAAAATGAAAATAACCAGCTGCCTCTTTCAAGACGGGGAATGCAGGCTAATTTCCTCTTATTTAACAGGTTTGTTCTCCCAAAAAAATGTGAAAGATATGACATAACGGGCGACCAACAATTTTATTTACCTCTCATATTTTTTTTGCAATTTGAACATTACCTAAGTATGCTTGAATATGTCAAATTGATTATGCTAACTAATTTGTTTACCACAAACTGTCAACAGTAAATACAAGGAGAATACATGCCCAAAAAAAGAAAGAATATCCAACATTCAGTTTTTGCCTTTTCTACTAGGTTGTTATGTCATAATGATGGGCAAGTAGTAGAAATACTGATCTCTCTTTAATCGTATTGCCCACATGATATTGATTTCGAGATGGTAAATTTGTTACCAATGAAAAGATCAGTGGTCTTGTATAGAGAGTTAGGGTCCATTTCTATGTTGCTCTAATGTTTGATAATACTTTATAACCACATAGGAGCTGGCTCGTTTCAAAGACTCCAGGACGGACACATCAGCACATTCAGATGATCACAAGTTGCAAGCCATGTTGGAATCCAAGGTAAACAGTCCTCACCATTACGAAGTGCAGACATATCTATGACTCATAAAACTTCTGCTTTTGTAACATGACATTGATGTTTTTCAAGGAATGGATCACATATCAGTCCATCTCTTTACATACTCAATAATAATGTTGTACTTCATTTTTTTAGTGGTTTGTTCAGAAGAGACGTATCATAGAAAGTTAGAGCCTTTACTATGGTATTTTTCTTACCCTCTTTGACCTTTAAAGTAAAGAATGTGTAGCATTAACAGCCTTTTAATAAGAATTACTGAAGATCGAAGAAGAAGATAAGAATTATAATGATGGTTTACCAAATTCACATCCTAGTTTCTTTTAGGTTAGTAGTTTCATTCAACAGTGTTACCAATTAGTCCATTTCAGTGTGGTATAAATCTTTGAGAAAAGAGGACTTTCTTTTGTTTTTCAGTTTTCTTTATAAAGTTAAAGAAATCATTTCCTCTTGTAATAGTTGTATTTGATAAAACAAGGGTTGGGTTTAAAACACAGCTTTATATTAGCAAGGTTAAAGAATTAGGTACACATTTAAGATCTCCCTTTAATCTCCTGTTTGTCAAAGAGCGTAATTTCAGTGACAATGAACCCTTTTTCATGTGATAAGCTAAATGTACTCAAGGAGTCTCAATATAAGAGAAGACAACTAGCAGTTGACAAACAAGTCAACTCCGTTCAAGCAATAAGCGAACAAAAAAAACAGTTTGCTTTAGTTTCCACTAACTTGGTTGCTCTTCTCTTTACATTCTTAATTAAAACAGACTGTCTTTTCAGATAAGGGTTCCAGACTGTATGTCCATACTGAAGGTGAGGCCTTGCAAGGGCTTTGTAAGCTTAAGGAAAACATTGTTGTCAATGAAAATCCAAACTTCTTTTGATTATTAGTCTCATGACAGCATTTGCTTTATTAACAGCAGCTTTTATATCATAGTCAAATTTTAGAAAAAGTTCCCAGAACTTTGCATCTGATGCATGTGTGGGAAACCGGTCTGTAGTTCCCTGGGTCAAGCTTGCTGCCTTTATTAAATATGTATGTTATCTCAGCAAGTTTCCAGTCCTCTGGTACCTCACCGGTGTCCAAGCTAATGTTGAACAAGTATGTGAGTGGATGGTCTAATTCTTAACTGATTTCCTTGATGACCCTAGGGTAAATACTGTCCAGTCCTGGTGACTTAATTGGGATAAGTTATCTTAGTTTACATTTTATTGTTTTAGCAGTGGTAGTAAAGTTTGATGTAAATATGTTGTTGGATTTGGAACCTGGGAGTAATTGAGGTTGAGAATCTAGATTCTCTTTTTAAAAAACACAAGAGAAAAATGTGTTTAGTATATCTGGCTGGTCATTATCCTCGGTCGCTACCTTACGGTCACCTTGAAGTAGTAGAAGTGCACTTACACCTTCTTAACATTTTCTGACAGAATTTATATAGCGCCGGAAAGCTTAAATTTGCTTGATATATTAAGCTCATACATGCGTTTGGCCTTTTTTAGTTCTTTGAAACTTTTTTTCTTGCTTTTATATATTCATGATAATGTGAGTAATTTTTAAGCTGAATGTATCTTTGGACAATTTATACTTATCTTTAAAAATTTAATTGCATCCAAACTGGACACTTAACACATTTGTTTTTACACTTTATCTTAATATTTTTGTTTATTTTAATTTTATGACAAGGCAACAACTGTTGACATCCATCTCAAACAGCAAAGTCCAGTCATTTATTTCAATAAACTCTTCGTAACTTTTCATAATCCCCTCTATCTCAATTGTTTCTCAATGTCTCTTTATTGTGAGGTAATACTTCAGGGCAGAGTGTCATAAATAGGAGAAGCGGAGAAATACTCTACTAGGCACAAATTTGTGTAGCTAAGCCTTTTTTCTTTTCAGGAGTAAAATATGTATGGTATAGGGCACTCAGTTCTTAGTTAGTAAATATTTCTATATGTTTCTGGTAGCTGCTGAAATTTTGTCAGGATCATGCAATGTGCCTACCAAAAATTTCCAAAACACCACAAAAAAGGGGGGGGGGTAAATATTGACCAAAAGTTTCTAGGCACATTTGAGTTTCTGTAAGGGCGATTCTAGGCACAATAATAGTTTATGAAGCCCTGCCTTAGGGAATGAGGTAGGAGTTTTCAGAAGAAAATGATCACTTTCGCCTAAATGGCTACAATAGTAAATAGTAGTGATATCCTTTTCATATTTAGTTAGTATTAAATCTAGTAAGTTTATTTTTTGTCCTTCTTTGATCCTGGTAAGTTTGTCAACCTTTTGTTTGTTTAAGATATGCATATCTTATAGTTTCAGTAAGTAAGACTCCTATATGGTCAATCCTCTATCAACCCATTTGATATTTGGGTAATTGAAATCACCAGTTATGATGTTTTGTTGTGATCAAAATAATTTAATATTGGGCTATTTAAGATATCTAGTAATTTGTTTGTATTAAATACATATTTGGAGAAGTCACCCATGACTGTAACTAACTGTGTAGAAATTCTTGAGAAAAATCTGTTTAGGACTTCAGCTTTGCTTTAGTCTTTTAATGAAAAACTCCCTATTCCAGTGCTGTCAGAGTCTCTTTGCATTTTATATTAGAATTTACATGCTACCAAAACGCTTTTAGTTTCTATTTACATTTGCTTGCTATATTATATTCATGTTGACATTTTACTTTCTTGGTGTATTTGGTGACCGGGTTTAAAAAATGTACATACCGACGATAGCTCCAACTATTCTTGGATTCTAAAAATCTCTTGATGGCCAGGTATTTTTATCAATACTTTCAAATTGACGTATATGTACAAAAACGAATCTGCAGTCAAAAAATCGCTCTTAGTTTGATTTTCCCTTTTTGAATGAATTAAAACAAAAACACAAGAAAAAATAATGTACGCACTTATCATTTTTTTCAGATACATGAAATCACACAAGTCTCTTCTTACAACCAATATAAAAATACAGACTGCTCTCATAAGTTTTATCGATTTGTCAATTTTTTCTCTCAATCAAGATATAAAATAAGGGCTTTGTCAATTTAAAAAAAGACAAGCACTTTATTGGTGAGAAAAATCTAAGAAATTTCTTTTGAGAATTGAACCATTTGTTTAAGTGAATTTAAATTTAAATTCTTTATTGTTGCACTTAAACTCAGAATATATGTCAGTGAGATGATTACCTTTGACCAAACCACTCACTCAAATGTTTTTACCAAAAGAAGGTATTATTCTTAGGTTTGCCATCAAGATTTACTTTAAAAATAATTGTTTTCCTTTAACATTGTTCTTTTCTTTGTAGATAAAGTTGATATACAGTGCTGCAAAAAGAAAGGAAAAGAAAAATAGATTGTTTTATTAAGAAAGGGTTGTTTTATTACATACTTTTGTTAACAATACATACAACTTTGATATCAACTTCTTAAGGTGTTGATTAGTTTTCCCCTTTTTTTTAACAAAATTTGATGAGGGATCTACCTCCTCAGAAATTGAGACTTTGCTTTAAGACAAAGATTGTTTGCTAAAATTATTTTGTTCTTATTTATTTCATAGACATTTTACATAGATTTTACGTGCTGTAAAATGCTGAAGATTTGCACCATTTATCAAAATTTTCTTGGGGGTGCAAGTGCCCCTGGACCCCTTTGCATATACTTGGGCACATTGCATCTTTGATAAGGCGCTATGCACCTTTGCCTAGGGCACTTTATGCTCATAGTCCTCTTTTAGATCCATATATGGGTTTGCCCTCATTTGGGGCTTTTGAGTTTGATTCCTTTCTAATATTTGTTTGATAAAAAAAAAGTTGATGTAATTACTGATTGTATATAACGTAATGTCTTCTTTTATTTTATATTAAGTTTTACAAACAAAGTTTATGCCTTTCATCCAGAGCACTCTATCAGCGAACCAATTGTCTATTACATAAGTCAACTTATATATTTGTAGTTTGACTCAGACACATAGAAATGTGACAAAAAAGTGTGTTGTATTTTTAAGGACTCCCGTATTGCATCGCTAGAGAAGGAAGTTCAGCAGTTAGAGGACAGGCTTCTCAAGGCCAAAGAAGAAGGAATTGGTCTAGCTCCATCATCAAGAGAATCATCTTTTAGAGATTTGGCGAGTGCCAAAGAGAAACTGCTCAAGATAGAAGTGAGTTGATGGTTTTGAAAACAAAAGAATGGAGCAAAATATTTGTTGTTAGGTTTAGTGTTTAGTTGGCAAAGGTCATACAGGCAAAGAATTTTACTTAGAAATTAGTTAGCATATTGTATGTACACTGTGCATTTTGTAAGTGCTTAGCTTCACAAAATGTTTAAGCAGGTGGAGTGTCATGAAAATTTATTTTATGAAAGCAAGTTATACTTTATTGAGTATTATGTTATTCTCCAAAATTAGCAAAGAAGATTGTATGTGTATACTATACGAAACATATTGCAACGAAATAAGAAAAAAAAGAGAGAATAAGACCTTGCAATACATTTGAATTTATAACTTTTTAGAAGTAGTCATCTTGAATAACATCATCCTGGTTTCTTGGAGACAATCTTAACATTTTTGTCTACATATTTTCAACTACAGGTCAGTGAACTTAAGACTGCCTTGTATTTTCTTGTAGAGTTGTTTGATATTTTAAATCTTAACAAAGTACAAATGTAAAGATTATTAGGAATTTTTGAATGCTGTGGTTGAGATTGGAAAAAAGATAATAATTGAACTTTCATTCAGATCGTTAAAACTAATATTGTAATTCTTTTTCTCCGCAGTACGAAAGTGTGAAGAGTGAAGTTAGTAAAAAGAATGCTGAACTAGCAGAATTGCGTCTAAAGTTAGACTCTAAGAACAAGCAACAAGCTGAAAGGGAGGAGTATGTCTCTGTACTCAAAGATCAAGTCAACGCTAAGGAGAAGCAGACAACGATGATACATGCTGATGTGAGTGGATATCAGACTGTTTGGCTAAGAGTGTGTCTAAAGCAAATCTTGACTTCCTAGAGTCTGTTGTGAATTTTATATTAGCTGCTTCTTTCCTAGAACTGAAGCTATGAGGAATAGATTGTCAGCAAGACATTGTTTTCCTGAGATAAACAACCTTCATCTTTTCAAATAAGCTGTCAATATTCACTTTTCACAATATTAACTCAATGGGGAAGATAACTATTTCATTATCTCCCCCTGATACACAAGAGCTTACAATTTCTAACATGAAAAACAAAGCAATAACAAAAGTGACATCACAGAGTTCAAAAGCATAGCTCCTTTGTTTGGCTTCCGTTCTGTGCCTATTTACTAATAGCAACTTTGTAGCTTCAGTGTTACCCAACTTCCTCAAAGAGCTTAACAGAAGAAGAAGAAAAAAAACATTTCCTCCTTAATGTTTCTCATACACAAATTTTATTAGAAAGGACCACCTTGCCAAAAAGTTTGAAAAGCCTAGATATGCTCCTGCATTCTCCAAATAGAATAAACAAAACCTTATTAGCAGTGTCTTTGTATAGAAAAGTACATGCTGTACAGACTCTTGTTTATTTGCATATCACACAGACCTTTTGGAATTTCCTGAAGTGCGCTCGCATTCAGGAAGTAATCAGAACAATGAGTAAGATGGTGATTTAAAGTTTATTTAAATGTGTAGTAAAATACTCAAAATCTCAATTAAAGATTGTAGAATGTACCAATTTACACCAAAAGCATTCGTAGTACCCCTTTGGTATGTAAGTATACACATGTTAAAAGCTCAGCCAAATCTAACCAAGGATTTTTGAGCTTATTGTCGCGCATACATACAAACATACAATTCAGTGTATATTGTTATAGATAAAATAACTCTTCCAAGGCTCTTGTGTTAATGGGGATTCCAAACCACGTAATATTGTCAATTGCTCAGTCTTTATTGATTTTCATTCATTTTTAAATCTCTCTCCCCACCCACCTTATATTTTATTATATATCATATTTTTTTATAAGCCTATTATGGGGTAAAATTTAGTAAACAGATAAAAAATGGTTATAGTGAATGTGTGTGATATATGACCTGTATCTCTCTGCTTAAATGAATGTGTTGTGAGATCTTTTCCCACAGAAAGAAAGTATGACTAATCAGATGACTGAGAGTTTAAGGTGTTCGTCTGGGGCGGAAGGTCAGGTGTTCAAATCCGACCGGGTCATATGTAAGACTTCTAGAAAATAGGACTTTAGCAGCAGTTTTGTCTGGCACCTGTCATTTAGAGATGCATGCTCTGGTCTCAGTATTCTGTGACTGGGTAGGATATAAGACTAGTGCCATACCTTACATGATGTTATCAACTCAAGCCATAAAAGTCCTGTTCCTAAAATTAAGTGTTGCTGTTTTCACCATGACACGTATGACTCAGTATTATATTTATGCCTTTCTCAGATGGAAGGTCTTCAAGACAGGCTAAAGACTAAAGATGGCACCATTGACCGCAAGAATAAAGAGTGTCAAGCAGTGCAGGCAGAGAAACGACGTATGGAGCTGGAGATAATGGAACTCAAAGATCAGCTGGAGGTCAAGATGACACGGGTTAATAACTTACAACGAAAGGTCAGTTGCCTGTCTCTATTTTCCAGAGAAAAGGATGAAGTTATAGGTGAAATAAAGCTTTTTTATAAATTTTACCAAACCTTGGCAATTTCTAGCTTTACAAACTGTCGTACAAAAAGGCGTAACTAGTTCACTCCTTACCATCACAGCTTTATGGGAAGTGCAAAAGACAGTTGCCTGTTTGTGGGGCAATGTGTTTTCCTCAGTAGGGACTTTTTCAAAGTTGTAATTTATCTTGGCATCAAGTCCTTAAGAACTTAATTTCCTCCTCCCCACTAGGCGCTGGTAAGATGAAGTTAATTTGGCATCCTGAGAATTTTATAGAAAGTTGAGCACACTGAGTAATTAACACCACATAATGACCCATCTATCAGAGATATGTCTAAATATGCCCTTGACATTACCAGTATATTTTCAATGATTTCATAAAGTGTAACATGATTTTTGCCAAGAAGAGTCAGTCTGATTTCATTCCTAAGTAAGGGAAGGCCTAAAAGTTCAAGAAATCACTGCCGCTATTATTAACAAATCTGTGATGGTGGAATGTTAAAACACTCACATATCTACAGTTGAACTTGCTCAGCGACCCCCTGCTGTAAGTGTCCCTTTGGGCATGACCTTTCAATTTTCTTCTTTATAGAATTCTTTTAATGTCAACTTGCAGTAGGAGTCCAGTTTGGCTGCTGATAATCACTGGCCGCCTAGAGCAAGCTCAACTGTATATGGTATGATTGAACCTTGAGTTTTCAAAATCTTGGTTTAAGATCATCATCATTATCAACTTAAGACAGAAGTCTATGTATCATGGGTTAGACTCACATTGAAGTGGCAGCTCTCTACAGATCATGGTCCAGTGCAAGATTCTTGTTGATAACAAGAGAGTTTTAGAATATGATCATAGAATGAGAATCAATTAAATGAAATGAAAATTGTGTCTTTTGAGTTATGGTACATGTGTGCTCACTTTTTTCTTCAACAGATTGAAGGACTGGAGGATACCATCAGGGAAAAGGAGGATCAACTATCTCAGGCTCGCATCCGCCTCACATCAGCATTCACTGAGTCCCCCAGCACTGGTAGTTTATCAGCACTAGAGGATGCCTTAAAGGAGAAAGATAAGCAAATAGAGAGGTGGGAGGACTTGTCATGTTTTATTAGTAAATATTGAGACACATGAAAGATTTAAAGACAAAATCTTGTACATAGCTAAGTGAGTTTGGTTAACTGTGAATACTTTTTTGAGTTCAATGTAAGAGCATACTGAGCTCTAACAAAGAAACAAATTACAATTTGATTTATTTAAGTTTTTTTTGTATTGGATAGTCGTGTTAAGAATACAATTGTCACATTCTCTTTGATAAGGCCAGCATTCTGAGTTGCACAGTCAGAGTTGAGATGCCCAACATTAAAATGACTGTTACAGTGGTGTGAGAAGCAGCTATGAGGGTTGTATAGGAAGTCTTTACCATATTTTTAAACAAAATCTATTTTGGGCATGAAATGGATCATTGCTTTTGTCGGTTATCAAAAATAAATATTATGTATAATTAATCAAGCATACTGTATTCCACTGCACTGAGTAAGAATTAAAGATTATTAGTTTATCAATAGCAATTGTATCAAAGAAAAAAAATCTTTTTTGGTTTGATACCCTAAAAAATGTATACATCATCATCAAATCCACGTTATTTTCTTTGGGGTGGAATTAATTCTCTGCAGAGGTTAAGGCCCGCTTGAACATATTTCTTTATAACCATGGTAAGACTTCCTGAATATCTAACCCGTGTATGATCTTACACCACCTGTGATGACACTGGCATAGAGACAAGTAAGAAGATAACTAAGCATGTGTTTGCTGCAATCATTTAATTTAAATCATACTGAAAGAGGCATTGTGAACTTAGGAATGATTTTAATTTCAGATTAAAAGAACAAAGAGAAACTAGTGAAAGAGAACATCAGGATGAGATGGATGAACTGATGCAGAAATCTCAGGGCCTTAAAGCAAATCTGGACACCCTACAGAAAGAGTTGACATCAAAACAGACAGAGGTCGTCCAGATTTTTCAGATTCTCCTTTTTTTGTTGTGATTCTTCCCTGTTTTTTGTCTTCTGAAGGTCATCGTGTATTGATGCAGTGGACTTTGATGTGCTTATCTTTTGTAACATAGAAGTTATTTATTAGAACTAATGAATTTTTCAATGGGTTGAACGATGTCCTTATCAACCAACTAGGCAGTATTGGTAATGATGCTAAATAGACAATTTTAAATGCTGTTGCTATTTAAATATAAAATGAAGCACACACTGCACATCCATCCAGCTATTGTAATCAGGAACAGTCTACCAAGTTAAAGGATTTCCTGAGAGTTTCAACTTTTGTCTCTTCAAATCAGTTATTCATCTCTTTATCTTTCTAAATCTTAAATCACTTGCTCAGATTTGAGTAGATCCTATACATTATTAAATACACCACCCTCACTCATTACAAAGTTTTATTCCTTTACTTAGAGAACTAGGTGTCCATCTGTTTGCATAGTTTGCATATATTTTATTTACACTTGACACCTTTTAGACACTTTTGTCCCTTGTCAACCCTAAAGAAAAGTGTCTTTTGTTGTAGGCAAAATTGCATAGTTAGTTGATTTCCTTGTAAGATTACTTTGATTAACCGCTTAACAAGTAGCATCACTTTATACTTTCCCAGGAAGCTAAGAAGGTAAGTCTCCATTTGGCCTGTAAGAGTAATAATATATTGCAAAGCTTTTTAATGATACAGGCAAAGGGAAAGTGCTATATAAATTATATTTTACTAATTTTGTGAGTATTATGTTCAATGGTTTATGGTCGTAAACTTATTATGACCAAAGACCATCCATAATTGATTAAATCTCTGCTTTTCTAACATACTTTCTGCAAGGATTTTTCATACATAAATATGCTCATAATTCTGATACCATTTTTACAATATGCAACACCTTATCAATCTGACTTAGCTTAGCAAGAGAGCGTCAGAAGAACTACAAAACTTTAGAAACACAAAACAATCTTGTTCCAAACCGAACAATAAAATAGCTCACCAGTCCAGCAATGCATACCTGATCCTTAGTAAATTGAATTCAAAGTTGTGTCAGTCATAGTCACAGCAGACATATTTATGTGTTGTTTTTGTTGAGATCCACATCTTTAGAACTGGCGTCTTTGAAAATAAGATGACACTGTTGTATTTGGACAAAAGATCCGGCTGTCTTTAAGCGTTGTGGGTTCAACCCCCGCAATTGGACAACGTTTTCTTGTTGAATTTGCTTTTGTGTTTCCACCATCTGTTCACCAAGCAATATAATGTGTATGTGACATGTAGAATTTGTATAGTTAACTGGCTGTTGCTTAACTGGCTGACTCCTTGTATAATCTGAATGTGCATATGTGTCTCTGTCGAAGTGAATGGTCTTTGTACTCTGAAAGTATATGTGTGTCTTCATTGCCTGTCGGGGTAATATATTGTAAAGCACATTGAGCAAGTCTCTCACTGTGGAAATGCGCTATATAAGTGCTCTATATATTATTTGCTGAAATCTGAATAAAAAAAATCACACTAACACATTGAAAACGGTCAAGATATAGATCATCACGCTCACCAAAACTCTCCTTCTGCGTATCCAAGTGTGGTGCTTGGCAAAACACTCCATTCACTCCACTCACCAAAATCTACTTCCCACATATCTTATTATAACATCTCTTACATTTTACTAAATCATTTTAATCTTATCATTTAAATGTGAGTTGAATTTATAATTGAACAAATTTAACTTGATATTTATCCTTTATTCTATCCACTACTACAATACTAAGTAATATATTCCTCCGCACACTGAAATCTAACCTTAGTTCTTTTTGCACCTCTAGCAGTCTTCGCTTTACAGGCTTAACGAACACATGATATAGCAGCTTATCTAGTTACCTACAAAAATTTATTATAATTGATTAACTCCATCTTATCCTTTTTTAATCTTCAAAACATAATTGTATGGAAACATTATATTAACTGTTTATCTGCCAAATAGGACTTCATATAATATTTTAGTTTTCATATTTTTAGATTGAAAAGTTTATGTAATAGCAGCCATATTTTATGTTAATTTTTCTCCTCTGTTGTTTGACAATATCAAAGTCGGCTGACATTTTTCACTTTTGTAGGCATTACATTACAAGTTCACTTTTTCAGTGACAGATTGAAAAAAAAACATTTTATGTGACAATTTTTCACCTATTATTTTAGAGATAATCATGTTTTAGTATTATTTCACATAAGCTCATCATAACAAGATTCTAAATATATCAGCATGCAAAAGTTATGATAGAAAGTATTAAGAATTGTATTTTCCTAGTTTTACACTAGAATCTGTTAGAAAAACCTGCTATGATTCAACATCTAAAAGAGTATGGGGTTGCCTGGGGGAAATAAGTGTTGTATGAAATGTGACATCCAACAGCGTATCAGTCAATCTCTGCTAGCTCTGAGCAGACAGGTTTTGTGTATCTAACATAATATGTAGTTTAGAATAGTATTCTCATTCCCTTTACTGACTCTTGCCATCATACACTCACTTATGTCATTGGTTTGTTTATTTTCAATTCTAACTTGCTTACTTTATAATATTTTAATTTTTATTAAGATAAGGTTACTATCTCCTTTTTGTGTATTTCTGTTATGAAGATGACAGAAAAAATTGATTTTTAGATTTAGATACTACATTCACGTTTTTTTGTTGAGAACTAATTATTCCCAAGCTTCCTTACCCGCATATTCTGAATTATTTTTCCGCAAAAAAGGTAGATAATAGTAGATGTGTATCTTTCTCCCTATCTTTTTCTCTATCTTCTCTTTGATAGTCCAACTTTTTTCTTGATCTCTTTTTTCTACATCTACCACCTTTCACTTTCTTATCTATATTCTTTAATTTAGTCCTCTGTACCCACTGTCTTTTTACTCTTAAGTTTCAATAATCAATAAGAAAACGTCAAAGAAATATTTTGTCATAAACCTTGTATTATGGTTGAAACCTTCCAAGAATAATTTTTTTACCAAATTCAACTTCCCAGATTTGTGAACTGAGGGAGCAGGTAACAGAACAACAGTCGGGTAAATTTGAACAGGAAAGTAGGATTCGTAAACTTGAGTCTGAAGTTTCTGAGAGACAAGCAGACTTCCAGAGAGTCACGTTGGAGCTGGAGGAGGCTTTAGCACAGATTGCCAAGCTTGAGGAGGTGAAGGAAGGCTTATATAGAGTGTTCTTTATATTGATTGGAGTTTGTAGTAAATTTGTTAATTGCTTGGTGGTTAACATTTTTTTCAGACTTACAAAAGTTAAGTCTGCATGGAAAGCTTACTACCTCATTACTGCCGCAAGACTATAAAATCGGGACTCTATATCAAATACTACTATCTCTATCTACTTAACAAATTCTCAGAAAAGAGTTTAGTATTAAATGCAATGTTTTTTCCTTTGGATATATAAACTTTATGTTTTATCAAAGTGTTTTGATTGATAATACGGACCTATGTTTATTTTGAGCATTTCATGCTTAAGTCACAATTCAATATGGATGTCCACATATTACTTTTCAAAAGCATTGATTTCATTTCACCGACGCTATCAACATCTCTGCAGTGACCCCAGAACTGCCGGCTGCTTTGCCATCTTTTAGTCCCTTGAGGGCTTTAGCAATAGTGTGCTCTGGGATCCACGGAGCAGGGCCTTCTATAGGGCTATCCATTGTGAGGTCATGCTCATAACATTCAAATTATTTTTGGGTCCATAAATACCATACAGTCTAAAAGCAATGTGGTTAGAAAGATTCCATTGATTTAATAGAACACACTGTCCATTAAAAAAATTGTTTTGATTCTTGTCCGGTACACATTGCACGCACGGAATTGCAATAACATTCAAACAAAACTTATTTTAAAAAACATTGAAACTTTAGGTTAAAATCATTCATAAATGGCAAAGTGTTTTAAACAACACCTTAGCAAATCTTGTATCACTCTACAGTAAATGTAAAGTAAACAGGGTATTGTTACTCGGTATCTGCACCACCTCTTTAAGAAATATTATTATCCATCAATTTACAGAATCTATTTTGTAAATCAACAACTTTATTGACTTTTGATGTTACTTTTTACTCCTAGGCTGAAGAGTCCAAGAAGCGTAGTGAGTCAGAGCAACCAGCCAACTTTAGTCAGCAGGAGTTGAATAAACTTCAATCAGAGGTCGATCGCCTGCAGGAGTCACTACGTGAGGCTGAGGCTGATAAAACTGAAAAGGAGACTGAGATGAAAGAGCTGCAAGAGTAAGGGAAATGATTGATAATTTTCATTAAATTGTATTTGTTTAACCCTTGCCTGGCCTGAAAAGTGATCTCGAAGCGTTTTCAAAGATGTATTTTTTCTTACTCTACCCATTAAGGCGTTAATGTTTGATCATAAGTTTATTGAGATAACAGCCAACTTAACTATGTTTCTTTCCTGATTATTGAGTTATTTGTTAAATGCTTTGACATTTTTTTTATGTATAGAAAATAAGGGGAAAGAAATAGAAAAATAACTTTAAACATCTTATTTTAATGTTCTTGTTGCCGATATTCTATGTGTATTTGAATTATTTTAGTTGTGGTTTTTAAGATTGATTTTGAATTAATTCAATAAATTTATGCTTGCTTGCTTACAAGCTTTTTTTATGTTTTAAAATTTATAAATTTAAGTTCCTTTTTTGTGGGCTTCTAATATTTGATTAAATTAACATTTTTTTGAATATCTCAAGAACCAGAATTAAACCGAATCTGTCAAACCTGTTTGTGTCAACAGATATGTTGCTAAAGAATGCAAGACAGAAAATAGTTACATTAAACAGAGGATGTTTGACAAGGAAAAGTTGGGAGCCTTTAAAATATTTGTTAAGTTTTCTGAAATCCTTAATTACTTTACTCATGGTGGATTTTTAACAATTCAAATTAACAGTATTCTGTCTGATCCGCAACTCTTTTAATCAAAACCTCCACTTATTTTTTCATTTCCCTTCACTTTCAGAGTTGTAAAAGAATATAAGCAAAAGATGGGCACATTAAAACGTAACCAGTCAACAGAAAAGAAGAAGAATGCTCAACTTTTGGAGGAAGCCAGGAAAAGAGAAGACTCCATGACAGATGAATCCTCAAACTTATCAGTGAGATTTTACTATAATGTTAAGGTTAAAAGTCACATAACCCAGTTTTGAGTCGAGTGGGGCAGTGATTTTACTCACTGTGTCTGAGCTGGCGTGTGAAAGGCTGGGCTCAATCCTCTCTTTTCCTTAAGTGAGGCCCAGTACTAATTTTCACTTTGGTCAGTGAGTAAATGTGTATAAATTGCCTCTACATATATATTTATATCAAAGAAAAAAGGTTGTAGTCTTGCGGGGGCTCAAACCCAAGACTTCTCAATCAAATCTAAACCCAGCAGCCTAAATGTAGGCCACACATGTAACACGTCAGGAAAATTGAATATTCACTGAAATAATATTTTCAAATAATTTATTAACTACTAACCGTCACTCTTAACAGTTGAAATATAAGATTACATTCTGAAGAACAAAAACCCTCAACGTCTGTGCAAAGGGAAGCACCAGAGTGTTTAACAAAAAATATATGTGTGAGTAAAGAATCAGTAACATTACTCGGTTTGGAATTCCTGATATCAAAAGGGCCTTAGAAGTAGAAGAGGTCTTTTAAAGTAAATAACCACAGAAGGTAAGCCAAACAAAGGAGTAATGTTCTTAATCTCTATGACGTTTTTACTCTTTGTTTTTCATGTTATAAATTGAAAGGCCCTTGTGAATCAGGGGCAGATAATTAAATAGTAATCTTCTTCTTTAGTCATAGTTGACTTTGTTTGACATTAAAGTGAATGAAACATACAAAAGTCATGCTACATGTGATTTTATCCAGGCTGTAAAAATTGTTTCCTCTCACAGACTGCCATTGAGAAGAGCACAGAACGTGTGGAGGAACTGGAGGAAGCCCTGAGGCAGAGTGTCATCATCACTGCAGAGAGAGAGATGGCTATGGCAGAGTTACAGGCACAGGTGGAGGACACTAAGGCGACTGTGAGTTGTTGTCAGAAACTTGTGGATAGACATACTAATGAAGAAACTCATGTCATGTGGCTCTCTGTACAAGGGGCTTTTTTTGTGCAGTTAAAAGTTAATCTCAAATTTTTGTGAGATCTGAAGTTATGTTGAATTTGCTACTATCAAACATTTCCTTATATTTCACATGAAAATCCTTCACTTTTTCTCAACATCACTTCATGATATTTAAACTGGTCATATGATTGATCCCCAGTCCACATCACACTGTTATGTTTAAAAATAATTCATGATATTATTATTGATATCACATTTATTTTGTTTTTCTACCTTGGCTGCTTCACCAAACTGTCCAATACTTAGATGGAA
Organism: Clione limacina; assembly: GCA_032362205.1. Classification (NCBI taxonomy): domain Eukaryota; kingdom Metazoa; phylum Mollusca; class Gastropoda; order Pteropoda; family Clionidae; genus Clione; species Clione limacina. The sequence continues at coordinate 23,570 of JAUUEB010029991.1, forward strand.
GAAATGAGAGCAGAAGTGGAAGATTTAAACCACATCGCTGAGGAGTATGAGGCCAAAGTGGTTCAGCTCACTAATAAAGTCGAGGAAAAGGACAGTAAAGTTAGACGACTGGTTGCTGACAGGAATAGACAGATGCAAGAAGTTCTTGAGCAAAGGTAAGGAATGACAAACAGTTGTTTATTTTTTACATTTAGAGTAAAACTTAAAGGAGAATTTGACTTGAGAAAGATCTATGAAATTAAGGAAAAGAATTCAATTTGTAAAAACTCCATTGGAAAAAACAAGCATACACATTTGATGTAAAGTAATACAGAAACATTAAATGTTTGAAATATTAGATGTAAATTGTTTTTATTGGTGAAAGAACTTTCTAGTAGGCTTAAATTTATCAAACAACATTGCTTAACCTCTAAATGACCCCCAAATTAAACACATTTTTCTTTTCCCTGGTCCCATGGACAATTTAAATACTAAATTTGATGCTTCTATTGTGATTCAAACGATTTTCTCATAAAGTCACCTATCTGTCATTGTTCTATCAACACAAATGATGTGCCATTTTTGGACAAAAAAGTTGTATCTTATCTTATCTATATTTAAAAAGTTTAACAAATATTGAAAGATTTTATTTTATGGATGAACTTTAAGCGTTATCAAAATAGACAAGCATGTTTTGTTATGGGATTTTCATCATGTCATTTCATACTTTCATGTAGGTTCATGCTTGAATATGAAAAGCCAAAGTATCATTAGCCTATAGTGCTCTACCACTACTTCTACTACTGCTAATACTTATATTTGTGGAAAGTTGCTATTGTGGCATACATTGTCTGTGCTTACCACTCATGCCAAATAGATTTCATCATAAATGCACCCATGCATGATCCCCTGCATACTCTTGGCTAGCATCTAAATTCCTATTTTAGACTGATGATACAGTAGAGCCCGGTTTTAGCGAGACCTCGGATATTGCGAGCAAAACAAAACGTCCTGTTTTTTTCCTTATATTATATTAGTATTTTAAAATCCGATACAACGAGTTAAATTGCATGGATACCAGATATAACGAGCTAATTAGCAGTCAAGTTCGATTGACAAAGTCCGAAAATAAATCTCCGTTAGCATACAGCACAAGTTAACGTCGACTCGACAGGTCGAAATTAAAAGAAACACTTCTCAAATCAAAACATCTGAGAGGGGCGCGTTGAGTAGCACAAGTTTATTTGTCTGCGACTGGCTTTCGTATGTCCGCTTACTGCATAGGGACTATGAATTAACTTTGCGTGTGACATAACATCTACTCTTCGTGCTGTCGCCAATCACCTCGCGTGACATTTAAGAAGGGTGGGTGGGATTGGTTTTCACCACCTACTAACTGTGTATATGTGTGTTCAATTGAATCACATCACATTGGTTTATCTTAATCGTTCGAATGCACACGTTAATTCTTGCATTTCAATTCACATCGGGGTTTTTCCCTCATTAAATCACAGAGCTTTTGTAGGAATTTATTTTTTCTAAAGCGTAATCGTATTTTATAATGATAATAAAGTGCGTGCATAGGCGTCATGCAACTCTCACCCCATTGTTAATAACAATGGTTACATGGTACTATCGCCTGACTAGAGGTCATGTTGACAGAACCTTTAAAAATCGCTGTTTTCGGTGATCTCGGATATAGCGAAATGCCGGATACAACGAGCAAATCGCCCAGTTCCGTGGACCTCGTTATGACCGTTCTACTGTAGTTTTCTTTAAAATCCAGAGGATACCCAGCTACTAGACAGACATGGACATTGGAAAGAAGAGGGATGATCCAGGATTTTGAAAAGGGAGTACAAACTGAAAATCTCCGCCCCCTCTTGGCGCAGCCTCCTCACCCTACCAAAACCTAACCCCCCTTACAAGTTAGGTTATTTTTCCTAATAACTGAAAATGAACTTTAAAAAATAAAGATAAATTAATTATTTTTATAATTTAATTTTTTTTTTTGCTTTTTTTCTTTACAGAGGTGGGGGCACAATTTGCCAGTATTTGTTCTTCTTTATAGTGGTTGGCACAATCTGTGTGTTTTTTTACATTTTTTCAGAGATGGGGGTGGAATTTACCATTATATTTTCTTTTTTACAGAGGGGGAGCGCAATTCGCATGTTTTTCGTCTTGATAGAGGGGAGGGCAGAAAATTGTTATGTTGTGCCTTCTTTACTGAGGGGGCACTGTTTGCGTGTTTTTCATCTTTGCAGAAGAGGGCGCAATTTGCATTTCCTTCTTTTCAGTAGGGGCACAATATGGGGTTTTTTTTGTCTTCTTTTCTTCCCCCCAATTTCTTTTCTTTCTTT
>JAUUEB010029992.1:0-16640 GCA_032362205.1 Clione limacina
AGATAGAGAGAGAGAGAGACAGAGAGAGAGAGAGAGAGAGAGAGAGAGAGAGAGAGAGAGAGAAGATGTTTCGGGAAGAAGGGTCTATTCATAGAATATTCCTCAGTTGTGTTGTTCGGTGCGTAGCATAGGCCTCATGCACTTTATTGACATTCTAGACCTAATGTGAAACGGTCACAAGAAGGCAGATATAACATGGTTGAAGAGTCTGGTCTTTTGGCATTATCAATAACATTTTGCTGTCTTTTGACTCAAACAACACTCTCTCATTGCGTGTCTAAGATAGATCGGCTTCGTTTGAACTACATCCGAACCCTTTAAATCACTTCTAACATTAGAAAATGCCAATGAGTATGGAACATTTTGTGTCTTAAGATCCCAAAAATACTGTTCCCTTTTGTTAGAAAATCTGTAATCATAAAATGTATTATCAATAATTGTTTGTGTCTGATTTGTTGAAGGAATACTTATTTTACGTAAATACCTGATAAATTTGAATCATACAACTAAAAAATATAACACATTTCATGAGTGTAAAGTTTCTTGTTTGCTTCGTAGTGGTGTAAGACGCGGCATACTGTTAACTTAAAATAAATGATTTAATTTATAACAATTTTTCTTTCACTAAAATGTGTTTATTGGGTAAAATCTAACCAAACCCCGCTTTGAATAAACAACAACGACGAAAAAACACGTTTGTTGACAAAGACATGATGAACACTAATCTGAGAGCATAAGTGTTTACTTTTTATGCAAACTGGGTCACACGTGTACTCAAGTTAACGTACTTCATAGGTCAAGGTCATTTGGGGTCGACAACTTGATCTCCAAAATTACAAGGTTCATATTAAGTTATAAGGGAGACCGCTGGACTATTTTGCGTGAATGTATAATTGGTATTTAAAGAACATTATTATAATAGGAATTACGGAAGAAATATCAACAATCTCAAATACGCAGACGACATAGCAGTGGTCTACGACAACGTCTAGAACTGACTGACAACAAACCATAGACAAATTAAAGCTAAAAGCGAAATAAATGTCTTAAAATGATCGTAAAGAGACATTAACATGGTCGTTTACAAAGAAGACATGAAACAAGCAAACTACATGTTGATTGTGCAGATCTAGAGTATTTCAAATATCTTTACAAAATAATAACCCCCTAAATGGCAACAAAATAGGAGTGCAAACAAAACGATTGAGAACGAAATGAAAATAAGGATTTTCTTGGAAAATGGCCGATTCCGGCAAATCTTAATGATAGCATTTGTCAATTCCAGACAAACAAACCTGACAGGTGGGTTAAGATTACAATGGACTCAAGTCTTATTCTACGACTGGGAAACAAGGGCCATAATATAATATTCCCTGGCAAATACAGACGCATTTGACAAATCAGCTGGAAAACAAAAAGTGACAAATGACGATGAGTAGACTTTAGCAAATAGAAGAAAAGGTTATGAAAACAATTGTTTTTTGTATTGTTTGTATCGTTTGCCCTATTTCAACTCGGACGGAATGAACTTGGTCGAGAGAAAACCAAGAGGACTGCTTTGGCGTTAGCCAACTACTTTACACTCTCGTGTTGGTGCGTTCCTTCACCGACTTGGTAGCAGTTATCCGACTTAAGAAAGTACTCTGATATTTATACTGCCAGAGTTACAGTTGACACCATATGACTTCAGACAAGTATACCATAATACACGAATTACGTTCTATTTTTTTCAGAAAAGAAGCCCAACCCTCAGGCTAATGAAAGAATGAAAAAAAAATCTGAATCTTTATGGTATTCTAAAAAGACATAAAAACTTGCTTAAGGAGGTGTTGGATGGTGTTTTTAAAAGAAAACTGCATTCATGCTTATCACACAAATATTGTTTACAAGTCGATCAAATAATGTTTGTAAATGTTTTACATTGATTAATTAAAACGATTGGAAAATTTTCTTGGATTTGTTCGGATAAATAAAACTCCTTACTGATACAAAGTTACATCACACATATTGGCTTTCAACGGTCACCACTTAACTGAGTATCCTCCAGCTATCGTTTTCCGACTGTCTTATGCTAAGCTTGATTGGTCAACAAAACTGACCACCGATAGCTTGTGAATAATTAGAAAACAGAATGGGTAAATATGACATTTAGAATATACTAGAAAACCCTCTTCATTGGTCTACTATTATAAAGTGTATTATAATTCTAGAGGAACCCTTAGGCGATATATATAAGTGTGTATGCGTTAGAGGCCTGTAGAGGAGCCCTTACGCGATATATAAAAGTGTATATGCATTAGAGGCCTGTAGAGGAGCCCTTGAGCGATATATAAAAGTGTATATGCATTAGAGGCTTGTTGTAAAAACAATGCAAGTGTTTGACTTTTGACCACTACAAATTTCCACCCAGAACTTTATCTAATTGAGTGTTATTGTATATGGGTACTAGGCAGCCATCTCACTCTCAAACGTCCACACGACATGGCCTTTAACAAATTGACAATGCAATGGAGACTCAATCGTTGCTGCCAGTTCAGGAGAATAAACATATGGATCAATAAAGGGACCTGACCTTAATCTCAACAGTCACTCTCACTTTGATACTTCCGAGTAGAACAATTGTATCATGTCATTGTATGCGCATACTATTAACATTCATTATTTTGCTTTGCTAAAAGCATGCAATTGCTATATTGTTCTGTTACATATACATTATATCACAAAACTCAAACGACAGTCTTCTAATGAGAACCTTTCAAAAATAGAGACAATTGTGAAGATTTATAGTCTAACAATTTGTAACTTTGAAAGGGAGACAAATTTGCACTCATGCCCACGAGGCTTATCTATTTAATCAAACTTTACTTTACATGCTGCTGCATTTATTTAAAAAAAAACAATGGTCTTTTCTTAGTGTGTTTTATGTTTATTAAAATAAAAAAGATTCTTTTGAAAGCTGTATTATTTTGACCATAAAGGTATTTCAACAAGAATTCACAAGAACGCTTAAAGGGTCGACTTCCGTACAAACAAATTGTATGATTGTTCTTTTTGAATAGAGAAAGAGTAAAATTATGAGAAATAAAAAAACTTATAGCATAATATATTTTCTTATATGTCGGGGGAGCGATGGTCGAGTTATTTAGATTACAGGCTGTAACCAGTGTGACCAAGGGTTCAATCCTCGCAATGGAAGGGACATTTTTAACGACGAAATTCATTAGGATTTTATATTTTTAAGTGACATTCGTGTTATATGGCGGTGCTTACTGTTTACCACACGTGATAAAATGTTGTGTACGCTCTTGAACTCCCTAATACTTTGTGGCAGACAGGGTCTAGCACCTAGTCAAATTGCAGGCGGACGATAAAATGTTGTTCCTTCAGAAACCTTAAAAGTTAATTTATTATTTTTTTTATCTTCTCAACCTGACCAGAAGCCTCGTTCTATTATTACATTCTTCAAAAAATGTATAATGATTGTACTGTCTATTGTCTGATCTGACAAAGCCTAGAACATTCATTAAAATTGACAATCAACACGACAATAGCACTCTAAGGACAAAGACGTCAAAACCCAAAATCGTTCTGTATTCAAATGTAATTGTTAACCTTTGCCTATGATACTATATTGACGATCTATTCATTTACAAAATGTCGAGTCTACATGCCACAATGACATAATTATATGTCAACCCAGTCAGGCAAATAGCCAGGAGGACATGGGGGATGCCCCCCCCCCAAAAAAAGAGATCCAAAATACTCTAAATTTGAACCATTTAAAACTCATTTTCAAAATTTCGTCCTCTATGAAATAATTATTTGTCAACCCCGTCAGGCGAGTAGCCAGGAGGAAATGGGGGTTGCTTCCCCCCCCCCCCCATAGGAGATCCAAAATACTCGACATTTGCACCATTTGTGGCCTAGCCATTTCTACAGCCTTAATGTGTTGTAGGGGTCGACAACACAATCAACCAACGGGTGATGAAGTTATATACAAAATTCCTAATTTACCATATAATAGAGCAAATTGATTAACTATTGTACTGTCTGATAAGTCAGTTATCATTTTCAAAATTTCGCCCGCTATTAATTTGACACAAAAGAGAGTTACCCCCCCCCCCATTTTATAATCCTGTATATGCGCCTGAACATAGTAATAGAGTTTCATTGTGCCCTGTATCTTAACCTTAAGTTTTTGCAACATTAAATGATAAGTGCTAGAATAACGTTTCAAATGTAATAAATACATAGATCGATATCCTATCTACATGCCCTTATCGTGGGAAAACACAATATAGATATTGCTTTGAACTCAGGAGATTAAAACAAAACATTGCCCATGTATATCAATATCAATATCAGGTATATCAATTATGCACGGTTGAAGGCACGGTGATCGATACTTTATAAGTAATGATAGTATTGTTCTATATACGAGATCTAGATAAAAGACGCGACCCATTCTTCAGTAAACTTATTCATGTACGTAATTAACTATTATTGTAAATGAAAAAGTAGTACTCTCATTAAGAATTAGCATTCATTATCTACAGTGGTGGCATATACGTCAGCGTATATTAAGTATCATATCGTAAGTTCAATTTTGTAAAGAAACATCAGATCAATATCTATCATGGCCTGAATGTCAGAAATAACTATGTTCTTATAAACTTTAAGACTGCAAGGTAGACTGAGGCAGATCCATTACATGTAACAGTTGAAAGATGCCAATGACTGATGGATGATAGAAACATTATTTATTCGACATAATCATAATAGAACCATGCTGATGTTCACATATGACAGATAATTCCTTGTCTTACCTAATGATGCCAACAGAGACAGTTTGTGTGACGACATTGTTAAGGATGTTGTTCAAGTTATCTCTCCACAGGTCTCCTGGTACTTTGTACACGTGGAGGTCACATAGCTGAGGATATGAACAAATATCAATACTTAATCAATTTGCTCTATCATATGGTGAATTTGAGTATTTTTTATATAACTTCATCATCCGTTGGTTGATTGTGTTTTCGACTCCTGCAACACATTAAGGCTGTAGAAATGGCCAGGCCACGTATTTACATACCGATTAAGGATCAATAAAGCATTATACGATATCTTTATTGTCCTGGAACTTTTCAATTTTTTTTCAAATAAAACTAATTTTAAAACTCACCATTGTGTTGTGACTACTTAATTTGGTAGTTTACAAAAATGAACGAAACATTAAAAACGTTAAATATTTCGATTCATCAAATCAAGCTCAACAGACATTAGCGCAGGGATAAGCATTTTCACCAGCTACAATTAGACATAGACAAGCTATCAGTGTGGTCATTCAAGTCGATTTCATGGCATTGATTCACAATTATGTGTAGGGTCTTGACCCCCGACAATTGGACACATAGATCCGACATGATGGAAACTATTGAACATGACAGTATCTTCTGATGTTGACAATGTCAGCAGTTTGTAAATAAATACATAAAACACTGAGCTTACATCAAAAATGTGTACCGAAAAAAAAGAGAAAATCAAAAAGTCAAGATTATCTATAAAGACCACAGATTATATTTGGGTTTCATAGGCAAGTGGTCTTTATAGATACGTCAGTTATGGATTTACAAAATGTATATAGTCAATCAAGACCATTGGTTTTAGCAGCGCCATCAATAGAGAGGACAGGGCCATCAAGAGAGGGGGCAGTGCCATCAAGAGAGGGGGCAGGATTGTAAACTTTACTTTTTTGGGTGGAGACTTGTATTTTAGAGAAGCGAAACCTCTAAGGCTTAAATACTCTGTAGAGGTTTTTTTTAGGGAAGCGAAACATCGCTTGAATGAGTATAATTTCCTATTTTACAACTGGATATAAAAAAAGAAGTTGATCTCAAGAGGGATTTGAACCGTAAACACTTGCTTCACATGCAAAACTGCTAACAACTACACTAGAGAGGCCGATGGAAATGGAGATTGAAAATAGGTATACTCAACACCAAAAGAAATAATCCACTGTTTAATTGTTGCTTGTTACCCGGACAACATCAAGGTAGTACATATGAAAAATACTCATCCTGAGCACCCAAGTCACGGTTAAACACAGAGGTTTAACTCATATAATTCAACTTTATATGTCTCTCACTCACACTTGAGAAATCAAATAATTTAAGAGATATTTTGTTACTGATGATACTTAACATGACAAAATGTATCTATATTCTGTTAGAAGAACATTCATTTGTTTTACTAACAATGTTAGAAACATACATCCTCAGCTCTTGTCAAGTAAATCATTGGAACCATATTACGGTATCCAGGGCTATACTTCGAGTCACAAGGAAAAGAACTCTCCCTGATTCCCACCCCCTAGTGGAGACAACTTTACCGTCAACGGAAGTCCCAAAATGGTGGCAAGTCTCTTACTATGGTGACATTTGTTATTGTAACTTCTTATTCTATCAGGCAAAGATGGGGTCTATAAGTGCAAAGACAAAGCTGCCCAGATGAGTTACGTTACAACATGCAAGGTTGTAGGATCTTAATAGAGATTAAATTGGTATACAGGGGTAAATAGTGAGGATATTACAATTTATCAATATACTTTTACGGTAACTAGAGGCACAATTACGTTAATTCAATATCAATTACGTGATCTCCATAATTTATTGGCGAACTGCGGGAAAGTGATCAATTTTCACCCTCGAGCACTTGGTTCTATACAAATAAAGCTATCAATCTATCTGAGCTGACATGAATATATTCTTCATTTAATTACTAACGATGATAAATTTGCTTTCATGTGTTAATGATACACAGCCCTCCATGAATACCCCCCCCCCACCCCCTTGTTCACTTTACAACGTATCATCTCGCCGTTACCATTATAATTAACCGAAAAATCGAAACGGATTTGGAAAATAGAATTGAATAATTTGCAATTTGATAGCATTGATTTCAAAGCGCGGTGTCAATATAAAACGAATAAACGTGCATTTACACCATGGGGAACAATTCGTTCAATTTCCGATTATTTTAAGTGGTATGTTTAAAATTTCAAGAATACATTTCGAATCTTACAATCAACGAGCTATGTTTCCAAAAAAAAATTCCAATTATAATTGCTAATTTAAAACGTTTTGCACTTCAATATGTTATCCGACCCCCATAAAAATGCAACAACAGATATCAAATGCTTGACTTCGCATTTAACAAATTCATATGTGACCTAATTTTATCTAAGCAACCAGTATATTCATATTTTTCAATTATACAGTCGATCAAGCCCTTGATTGATTATCTGTGGGGAAATAACACAATTGAAAAAGTTCGACCAATAACATAATATTTAAAGAAACAGCCGACATAAGAGAGTTTACGCTTTCTATAACAATTAAAAAAACGTTAAAACTGAATTGTGACGGTTTTGGTACAGAATAAGTTCAGTTACAAATTATAAAATTAATTTGTCGTTACATGTTAAAAAAATCAATTTTTATTACTTTAATGTTGTATTCTAACAATTGTTTTACATTGTATGTAACGACTTTCCAGAAGTAATTTAATATTATAAAGCGGTTTCATATATATGTGCAATGCAGACATTTGGATGTTTCTCCACAATTATTTTTAAAATATAACAAACATTACATTTGACTCGAAGAGAACTATTTACAATTAAGCAATTACAGTCAACAGCGAAATTGTTTTCAATAAAGTCTATCCTAGCAGTCCTTTTATTTAAATGCTGAGCAGGTTGCACATCAAAAGAAATGTTTTGATCAAATGTCAATAGAATAAACACATTATTTGACACATTTATTTGCAGAAAGACACAATCTCGTCAATATACTTTGATTTCTTTGCCATTTTCAAATATGTAGACAAATGATTTCGCTATTGCGTATTGTGCACACAAATCACAGCTATTATGTACATTCCGCCCTAGTTGCTATTGTGGAAGAGCTGCTGCTTGCCTCGGAAGCCTGGGTGTTCTAATTCCGTCGCGCAATACTCAAGACTTTCTTTAGTTGGTATTTCAGTAGCGATCTCGCATGGCGCCCAAAATAAAGATATTCCAGTAAAGACTGGTCGGCCCGGTGTCGGTAAACCGTGACTAGTTATGGTGTACGAGTAATACTACGCCTTACATCATATGTGTTGCAGCATGTATATGTCTAAGTAGCAGCGTCGCCGATATAACCTACCGTGTGTTGATAGAGACACCATACACCTACAAAATGTTATTTTTTAACTATTTACATTAAATTGCAAAACAATTGTTTTTAAATTAAATTTCCCCTTGATTATTCTTAATGTGATTTCATCATTATAAGCTTCATTAACGACTTTACTGGTGAAAGCTTGTTAAAATGCTGAACAAACTAGACTATCCATATCCAAATTAACAAACCTTTGTGACAGAGGAATCATCTCTGTATATCTGCATTCTTTTTTCACCGGAATGTCTTCCAACACTTCCTACAGCACTCCTTCCTCCTCCGATAGCTGTTATCCCTCCTTCACTCTCTAATCTGTTCTTATACATCCTCAACAGATTTTGAAATTTTCGAATTTCTCAATAAACGTATTAATTACTCCTTCGAAATACCATTCCATCGAAGTTCACATACGTTTGCAGTCTTTTGCACATTTAACATTTGTTTATATCTATGGTACAAAAAGGTCACTGATAGAATTCAGTGTTTATATTATTGTGAAACAATCTTTTGTAAAATTGTCTTGATAAGATCACTAGTTTTCCAACAACAGCACAGGATACGGTAAAATGGAATATATTTATCAGTTTAATGTATCATTTGTCGACTGTTATTAGCTTTTTAGTTTTTGAATGAGAATGAATCCAGTTTTAGAAAAACATAAACTTGAATAAATCCGCGAAGCACTACGGTCGAAACTAACTTCTATTAACACCAAGTTTGGAACTATTTTTATACGAAAAAAACATACACCGATCTTATCTAGTTTGTATAAATCTACGGTTGTTTAAACTTTCTATGTATAACTAATACACTGAATCTATGTTCACTGTTATACACTATTATCTTTAACAATGTGATATTCTATAACTTCATCATCTTATTAATTCTATTGAATCATTTCTATTCGCACAACCTTTCAGACAGAGTTTGATAATCCGTCATGTAGAGAGCGGTTTCTTTTAAGAATAACAACGATTACTTTCTATGCCCACATTTGCTATCTAGAAATAAAAATGAAAACAAAAATTCGGTACTTGTGGCAAATAATATAAACAGTTGGCTAGCTTCCACAATTTTTCTTTCTTCAAAACGGCATTTTACAATATGCTGTCGTTCTTATAAACAATCAGACTTTATCTTTCAAAGAATCCCATTTGACAAAGATAACAAATAATTTACTTCGAATATAATAATCCAAACACTTATCTCGATTGGCACAATTCTATTAATGTTCTAAGAATCAATAAACATAAAGGAAAAGTAGATAATCTATTCTAAACAAATCGATCACACAAAAGATATTTATACATAATTCTTAAAACATGAAAAGCAAAACGTAATCCAAATGCGAAAGGTTGCTTTAATTACTTCAACCTCTTGACACCAACAGAATATGTGGTCTCAATCTAACAAGGCTATCTTTTGTCGTGAACAACACATTCTACGTTGATTACAATCAAAGGCAACACAAAATTGAACGGTCGATAGTTCGGCGATCAGCAGGCACATTCGCATGATAAGTGTTACCACACCTGCCCGCTCCAAGAACATTAGCAAACTACAATAATGGTGTGCACCGTAGACTACGTTGTAATAAAGTTCTAAGTTGGGGTTCTTCAAGGGCCTTAGGACGTTACAAGTACGCCCACTGCCATTCAGACCAATACATTAGTGATCTTTTCTGCTGCCTTGCCACATTTAAGTGGGGGACGTAAATGAAACATTGTCGTAAGCTGGTAATCTCGGTGCCAGAGTTGACCAGGTTAGGTCGGTGAGATTAGTTTGTATGTTGAGGAATTAAATAGGGTGCTGTAAGATGACATGTTAAAGTACTACTGTAGTGCATCGTACATTGTTTCTTATCTAACACGTCATTTTATTTAACTAACTCTCATAATATTATCAACGGAACTTGTAAATCATCGTATTCTTTATCATGCTCCTGTCAACAAGGCAACATACGTTACACGTACGTTTGTGGCATCGGTTATTTTTTTAAATTACACGCAGTTTATCTTGAAATGTGGATGTCCCGGGTTTGAGTCCCGACTAGAGGACTAGGTGTTTTGTTTTCATTGGCAAAGTGAATACGCGCACATTCCTCTTTAAAAGTTGAAAGTTGAACCATCGAAGTATTTAAAAGGTCTGAGCGCAATAACAGGCAACTGTCTGAGCGCAATAACAGGCAACTGTCTGAGCGCAATAACAGGCAACTGTCTTCCATGATTCTTATGAAACTCAGAATAAATTAGAATGTCTATATGGGCGTAACGGGGAAATGGTAATTTGTAAATACCATTGAGACAGCTTTGGCCAGGATATGTAATACAAATAACGCTTGTGTCTTATTAAATATCAATTAAGAAGTTATATTTTTTGCAAATTTATTTTCTTATGAAAATCAAACAACCGCGCACTATGTTGTTAATAATGTTGATTGAAGTAGCCAACGCCTAAGAGCAAACTAATCACTACTTCGCTTTTTTATTTAATCATCATCATCTTTTTTATTCAAGTCTACCGTAAATCGAAAACTCCTGAAAACAAATAGCGAAACCCACCATAACGGAAAGACCCAGGTATAATAAATCAAACAATGTAATAAGCAGTAAGGTTTAATTAGTCGTTCTTCATCCAAATTTAAACGAATCAAAAAGTTATTTCTAAAACTATGAAATGTTCTTCAGATCACAAAAATAACACAGCACAATTAAAAGTGGCGATGGTGATTACCAGGAAAACTACAGTGGTAGAAAACCGTCCTAGATGGACATTTAAAAAAAGAGAATAGAAGACTTCAATAACAACAAAAGATTCTAGACTATGTCACTCTTTCTTTGTAAACTTGCGAATAGAGAAATTACAAAATATCGAAAGTATTTAGTTTTCCGTTTACATAGAGCTTAACCATCCAGTATTCACCTTTCACTCTTGAAAGAGCGTGAATACAATGAAAAGTTAAAAATATTTTTATGTACATGCAGCCTTGTAGACATTTATTTTCACTTTTAATTTTACATCCCTGAACCGAGAAATGGTAAATGTTATCATAGTTTTCCCGTTTACAAAGTCGCAAGTCATTATTCACGTTTTACTCGTGAACAGGCGTGATGTGATTACAGTGAAAATCAAACGACGAAAGCATAGCCTGAGGGTATGGCTTCTTTTTCTTTAAGAACCTTGAATTCGCAAAAAAAATATCATTGTATATTGATTTGTACAGAGGTCATGCAAATGAGAAATGATGTAATTCTAACTAATATACCGCCGGTCAAGGTCCTGTACTGGTCAATTTACAATACAAAATGTTATTGTTTGCAATATATTGTTAGAAAACACTTTAAGGAACCTAAAAACATAGTTTGCCGAAAATGTCATGGTTAATTGATTCATACAGGGGTTATGCAAATGAGGGTTTCTTCATAAAAGGCAGTTATTAAATCTCATAAATTCACTTGCATGACCCCTGTACGACTCAATTTAACATTTATATTTTGGTGACTTCAATTTATCGATAGAATACGCTCTAAAAAAGCAAAAAAATAAGTTTAAATTAATGCTTATAAGTAAGGCACGGAACTAAAAAGGCTGTTGTTGTTTACTATATATTACTATATACGCTGATCACCTAACTAAAAAAGCATTTTTTTCGAGAAAAAGTTACCCAAAGTTAAAAATGTTTTTTTCATCTGATTTATACGTGCCAAGGCAAAGATTTACAGGTGCTAAACATTAAGATACGTCAATTTGAATTTTGAACAATATTAGTGGTGAGATAGTGAAAATGACGCTTGACCTCATAACTCGGGAACTAATTGTCGTACCGTAAAAAAACATATTTATATTCGTCTCGGCAACATCTTTCTTTTGCAACCAATACATTTTGGTTTTTTTACCATTGGTCACCCCTAGTGGTCAGCTCGTCCAGGTTGATTTTTTGGCGAAGGCAAAATTTTGTGTCTATATACCCTAAGGATCAAATGAAATTCAAGTCCGGTAGAGTCCTGGGGGATGCAGATAAACCTCTCATCCTCCCCCCCCCCCCCCCTTAGTATAGCTTCTGAAGTCGAATATGCCCCCACAGTTTGAAGAAGATAAAGAAGAAGAAAGTGGACACTTTTTCCATCTGATTTCAATGCTTCAATGATATTTTAAAATATTCCATATAAAAACTCAGGCGCTCCGAGCCTTCGGTAATAGAGCTTCGCGCCCATACCCCCACAGTTTTAAAAGCCTACATACACCAACAGGAGGCTCAAAAAACGCACCAGGCGCAACTTGTATTAGCGATTTGCGCAAAATACCCCACTTTGAAAAAAAAACTAAATGTCTGCCTGTCTGTCAAAAGTGTTTAAGTACACAACATAAAAACAGGCAGGCGGGCGGCCAGTCATGCAGACAGACAGACAATAGGCAGACAGACCGTATGTTTTTTTAAATGGGGGTATCAAAACTTAACCATGTAAATAATAGAATGTTAACAAACAGCACATGTTCAGAAGAGCATAATGAAAAAGTCAAGAAAAAAACAGGGTCAAATGACACACCGGGACGGTCACAGATATAGAGCTGGTGTAGGGCGCATTAAGGTGGTCTAAAAATAATCCTAAATAATCTTTATTTGATTGGGATATATAAGAAAAGCGTAATAAATTCATAAATCCAAAATATTTGCATTGTCATAAATGTTATTTTTCTGAGTACATCTTTGGTATGTTTGTTATTCTATGTTTAAACTACAGCAAAATTCCCCCAGAGACTTCTGAGGAAATCATCACGCAAGCAAGCATACAATTCAACGTATATTGTTATAGATTCAAGAAAAAGAAAAACTGCTTCTTGTATGAAGTTTCATAAGCAATTTATCAACATATATATGAGTGGAAGATTGTGATTTTTGGATTCTTTTTCTAGGCTTTAGTAGAAACTATGAACTGGCATGAGGCGTCGGTGTTTTTAGCAGGAGTCGGTTCAAACACCTGTAGTAAGAGTATGTACGGAGTCGGAAGATTTATTACCCGACTCTATATACCTTATAAAATACGGATAAGATTTATTACCCGACTCTATATACCTTATAAAATACGGATAAGATTGATAATATGAAAGGATATTTAGTGAGAGTTCACTATGCAGTCCTTACCTTAATGAGGGGGAGATGAAATGAGTACCGTTCAACGACCTTATTGATCCTTATTCAATAATCTAAAGTTGTATTAGTAAGGGTTGGGTCAATATTTGGCAACGAATCATTGTCTCTGCTTACCCAGTAAAGACACAGAGCCTATCGTACATATCTAGGCACACTTATTGTATAGTGACAGGAACAAATTTCTAATATCACATGAAATGTCCAGCTTTCTCATCCAATTTGTGTTGGTTAACTTTGGCAAATAAGAGGGTATTAAACTTGAGAAAGATAATGAAGTAGAGGTTGAATAGTGTTACCGTGGTTTACTATTTCAATATTTCAATTAGGTTTAGTCTCGGTATTCCCGTTCCAGGGGAATTTGAATTTCAAAACCGAGACTATTTCCAACGGGACATAGCTAAACCCTATCTCAATATTAGTGCAGAAAGTATCCCTTTCCTAAATATTATAATATAAAAACAGAATTCGGGGGAAAACATGAATAACAAAAATATCTTTTTAAAAAAATGAGACGCAAGGTTTATATAATAGAGGTGTCCCAACCCCCTAACGCAGCGTTTCTACCTCACATGGTTCGAATTCCAACCGTAACGCATGTATAAATATTGTGAGGGGGGTGCAAAGAAATCCTTGATCATCCCCAACTTTATATGGACAAAGTTGTCTTTGTTAGGCTCTTGAAACACATTATACCAACAATCATTTGGAGGAAATGTTCCAATAGGCTTATAAAGAATATCACGCCTAGACCATTCCTTTGACATTTAATGGAGTTGCACTGGTTACCAGTTCAAAGTAGAATAGACTACAAGGTTGCACTCTTTTGCTAAAAATGCTTAAACGATACCGCACCGAGTTATCTCAAAAACCTCTCTGGACATATTGATTTTAAAGAAGCCTACAACTAACTGTAAGTATTATGGAGAGCACTCTTTTTATTATGTTGGGCCTCATGTCCTATCTAAAAATTCTAGGAGCATCACTTCTTTCAAAAATATTTGAAACACAGTTAATTTGTACATGCATATATGTATGTGATAATTTCTGATTTTTAAAATGAATTGTATGAATCTGTTTACACTTTTTAAGGAGTGTCCATTTTGTTTGGCTTTATTATTGCATAACCATACAATGAACTAGAAAAATGAGAGTACAACCACGCACATCAGACAAAAAGGGACATTACTCTGTCAAAACTTTTTTTTTCTCAAAATATTAAGCTCCAGCTTTTAAGGACCCGTGAATTACGCCTCTGTGCAAAATTTCAGGTTTCTATCGTTGACGATGGCGCAACAAACTAACAAAGACATATAGCAAAATACACAAACTCTGTTTTTAAATTGATTATTCAAATAATTTTAAAAGCTGGTGTTAGATAGTCACTATAGGGGTCTCTTAGCAAGATTTCATATTCTTAACTCTTAAAATGTGACCACCGTGTGTTTTTTGCCAAATTTACAGAGAACGTATAGCAAAAATACTCAATAAGGGTCATAACTCCGTCAATTTTTTACAAATATTTCTGGATTTAAATAGCAGAAATTATATTCTTGGTCTATATCATCCTTCCAAATATGAAAGAGATCCAAACAAAATTACTCAAGTTATTATCGCGTAAACAGACAGACACACAGACAAGATGATCACATACCACTACACAATATAATTGTGTGCGTGGTATCAGAGAGCATGTCTTAGTTGTCTATAATTTGTCAATGCATACAACGTGTTTCTATGTAAAGCACATTGAACAATTTTAAGGAAATGAAAATACGCAATCTAAATGACATTTATTATATATATTATTATTTGATATGTTTTTTTCGTCCAGATAAAACAAGTCTATAGAATCCTAAGAATAAAGGACCCATTGAACGATAACATTCCATGCTGGTCACAGGCCGACAGTTCCATTAGAACAGCAAACAAAATGACAAAGGCAGCCTCTCCATATTTAAAACAAATATTCTGGCATCACTTGAACGCTTTACACTTTGTTCATTTTGTGTTGCTTTGTTCTTTTTATCGCTTTGTTCATTTCATGTCGAGCATTCTTTTGGTAAACATGTAATTCTCATCTGTTTGAGTGGGCGCCATGGATACAGTGTCACTAGCATGCAAGTTATTCAAACTCCACGCATTTGTAATTTATAACAATAGCTTGAAAAAAATTCCGATAAAAGGTTAAAAACACAGCATAGCTTTCTGCATAATGTAACATCCGACATTAATATATGGTGACAGTATCCATGCACTGAAATTGTACATCTTTTTCTCATCTCCAAAACAGTGACGGCAGATAGACGGGGGTCAAGGGGTTTACCACCCCATCACCGCCTATGAAATAAACAATGCCCAATAAAAAAAAGATATAAACTTTGGTAACTAAATGTTTTTCGAATGTTTAAGTGCATAAAAATAGGATTACTCACTAAACATTGGTTACTGAAATGTGCTTGCCGGTGATACCCTAATGTTTTTAATTATTTTTTTCAAATACTGTTAAATGGCTGAAACCATGATAACCCTTAAGTAAATTGTTTTGTTCAAACCAGCATCAGTAAGAGACTTAAGGTCCTTAATACTCCCTATGTCCTCAGCATATGGACTCAAAACGATGACAGTTTTCAGATAAAGAAGTCAAGACCGAGAAGTTCCAGTGATCATATCAATCAGCCTACATTTGCAGAAACCAGCAAAAGATCAAAATATTAGCGTAGAAAAGTGTATCGATATTCAGAAGATTCGAAGTTCATAAACATGTCTAAGGTTCGGTGTTAAGATGGTCGGTTGTTCGTAATATGAAAGTGAGTCTCGATGTCCATGCGTCCTTGTTCCCTTTTCAGCATGATGCTTTTGAGACACAGATCCGGGTTTGCAAATAAGAAACAGGCCGAATGGAGGTATCTTCTATTTTCAATGATTGAAGTCCTAGTCAAAGGCAATTGAATCAAAGATTTGCTATGAAAAGAATGCCATCAGCTCAACATTCTTCACCTCTCGTGGCCCTTTTGATCGAAAAACATGTAGATCATGCTACCTTCCAAGAATGAAGTATATCTCGTGCCAGTGCTAAGACCTAGGATGAATCATGGTGGGTATTTTGCTTCTCGATAAGCTGACAAAACGTGATGGTGAGAGAGCATTTGCACTCCCAATGAAATGACATGGTGGCAAATAACACAGCAGAAGAGGTAGGTAGGTAGGTAGGTAGGTAGGTAGGTAGGTAGGTAGGTAGGTAGGTAGGTAGGTAGGTAGGTAGGTAG
>JAUUEB010030214.1:0-16637 GCA_032362205.1 Clione limacina
CAAAGAATATGGGACTGTTATATCAACTAGAATACTTCGCAAACCAGACGGAGTGAGCAGAGGAGTAGGTTTTGCACGAATGGAGTCAAAGGAGAAGTGTGATACGATCATCAATACATTCAATAACAAAATGTTACCAGGTAAGAAGACACATCTTTAGCTGACATTTAAGTTAAAATAGAAATAAATTATTTGCAGAATATGTAGATTTTATCAATTGGTTTTACTCTGGAGATCTTAGACCATCTTGTGCTTGTTATCTCTTATTTGTAGCACTATTCACTATGTTAACATTCAAATCAATTTTTCTTCATCCTTTTACACATAATTGTTAAAAATAACAGTTAGTGGAAGTTTCTTTTACTATCAGACAAGAATATATAATTGCTTTTAGTTTTTAGTCTTTAAAGAATGATGACCCCATGACCATAATGATATTATTTCAAATTATTTCTAGATTAAAGAATTTGTGTAACTTTATCATGATAATGCCTCTGTTACAAGTCATATTTTATTATGTATTTCTAACAGTTTGAACCAAAAAGTAATTTGTGTGTGTGTGTGTGTGCACTTTATTGTCCAATTCTTCGATCTGTTATATATTTTTTAAAGCCTATATTATTTTTCTTCAGATAAAACTGAAAAATCTTTGAAAGTTGAATTCAAAGTGGTTTTTTTCAGTGGTTGTGATTGAGTGTATTATATTTCTTTATTAATCATTTCTGTGTGTATTTCCCCAGGGTGCACAGAGCCATTATTAGTCAAATATGCTGACAGTGGGAACAAGAAGAAGACATCACCCACAGCCCTCACCCCACGTCTCTTCACACCTGGCAGAGATGATGCAAGCCTTTCAGTATGTATCAGTCTTTTTACTAAAATAAAAAAAATATCAGCTTAACATGTTAATTTAAATGGTATCTGGAATTTTCAGACAAGTTTTGGCAAAGGAAAATATTTAAGCTGCCCTATCATTTTTCCTTTTTTGTCAAGAAATCATAATAAGTTATATATGACTTTAAAGCAATATTATTCTGAAAATATCACCAGTTCCTATTTCATTTTACTTTGCTCTGATATACTTAACATCATTTTAGGGATTTTTTCTATTTGGTTATCAAACCATTGCCTATTGCACGAATATTAACTTTAATTTTAGAAATCTAGTTTGGAAATACACTTAAAGCATTTTAGTTGGATACATTTACTGCGCGAGGGGTCATGAGTTTAATCCCCAAATTTGGCACTGATATTTGTTAAATCTTTTTGTCTGATTTTTCCATGGTTAGTTAGATGAATATATTCATGTATGATGATCTTATGTTATGTATGATTTTTGAGAATCAATGTTAGATATATGCACAGGATTTTTACATACATTTTCCTAGGGAGATTATGAAATGATGTCTGGAAACTTTTTGCTTTGTCTCGATATTCAAATTCAGTAAAAATTTTGCAATTGCCACATGATGTCTTATTAATCTGATCTGAATTGCTTACTAACATTCATGTTATTTTACCTTTCTAGGCAATACAGTTTGCATATGAACAGCAGGCCTTAGCTAATTTAAATGGGTGAGTTAACAAAATTTAAGTTATTCAAATCTTTATAACATCACTCTTATCTTTTGTATATGAGAGTGATTTTTATTTATCTTCTTTTATACCGAGCAATACTCAAAATTCTCATTACCATTTCTCTTTGCTTTCTGTAAATAGCTATGAAAAATTAAAATGATAATTGCCATACAAAGCTGTTGAAATGAGCCACCAAAGAGTGGCTTACTGACGTTGAATTTCCTTTCTCATTCCTTAATAATACATGTGTCCAAGCATTTACTTGGGAGCACTGAAGAGGCTTTTTAACACGCCTTTTGTTTGAATCTGTGAGATACAATAAATCATTGAGTCTAGAAATTAGATAATGGTGTACACTTTACAGTATATTATTTGTGTAAACCCAGAACGATTATTAAGAGTCAAATGTAAAAAACAATTCTAAACACACCTTTTCCAATAGATAAATATTTAAATGATTTTTTGTGAAATAAATTAAAAGAAAATACAAGATGAAATTATTATGTACATTTATTTTCTTATCACATTTATCATATAGGTCAAAATAAATCTGATTATTTATCTATACATTTATAAGTGAAATTGATTATCAATGATTGTTTTTCTACCAGTCAATATATCAACTACGGTGTCCCCACTCCCACCATTATGCAAGCTGGTCTCATGCCACGGGGGTACACATCAGTAGCAGCAACCAACCCAGTAACCACGTATCAGATGTCTCAGATGTCAAACCCACACACACCCGCAGGCTGGATGCCCCAGTATGTTATGCAGCCCCACCAGATGCAGCACCACGTAAGTGAATATTAGCCTTGTTTTATACCCATGTACCAATTTCACATAGACAGGTTAATTCCCATGTACCATTTACACATAGACAGGTTAATTCCCATGTACCAATTTCACATAGTCAGGTTTATTCCCATATACCATTTGCACACAGAAAGGTTAGTTAAAGTTATCCGGAATAATTGGGGAGCCTGAGTTGAAAGCCTCCGGGAATATTTGCTAGCAATTAAGTCAACATGTTTTGCTTACATCTTAATTGAAAAGGGTTGAAAAGTATCTGACCTATATTGAGTAATTGATCTAGATGATTTATCAAAATATGAATTACAGTCAAACCCAAAATGTAAATTTGGGTAAAAGGCAAATTCTTACGGTATAGCAAAAATATGTTTTACCTGGGTATAAATCACTGCTTATTCAGCGTGTCATTTCATTGGCACTTGTGCAAAGCAATGTGCACAGCACACATATGACTCCAGCTGGTGGCAGCTTTTGCTATCAAGGTCAGGAAGTACGCCATAGTCTAGAATTGTTGCAACATGTACAAAAAATAGTGATCACAAGGATAATAATGTGACGATTTGATTGAAATCAAATTTGAACTAAGACTATTTTATCTTTTCAACTTTGTTATAACCAGTACCTTCACTATTGTTTACTTTTTGGTGATTTAAAATCATGATGTTGCATTGAAATATACACAATAAAAAGTAAATTATATGTTGTTTTTTTTAGCAAAAAACATTAAAAATAATTTTGTGTATCATCACTATTTACTATCTATGTAATATCCGGAACTATGTAATATCGGAACTATGTTATATCGGTTGAGGTTATTTAGGGTTTTGACTGTAAATGCAAGTAAATCAGGGTCAGATGGTTGTAAGGAACTGATAATTTAAAGCAGAAGGGATGACAGACTTGAACAATGTTGATAGAAAGTGTGAAAAGAGGGAAACAAAAGTGATTCTCACTCTCTTTTTTGAAAGAAGATTTTTGCTGTAATTGGATATCGTATGTTTTGTATACTTTTTAAACTGGCTAAAAGAATGATACCAAAGTAAAAGTTAAGGGAATATTGAGGGAACCAAGTGACATCTCTGTAAAAGTATTTCTAGACTGGTTTAAGTTTATGGGGCTAGTGATGGGGCCAGTGATCACTGTCAAAGCATGAAGTGTCGTGATTTAAACCCACATTATTTATAACAGAAGTTAACTGATTACTTGCTCAATTAATATGAATATTTTCATATTCTTTTTTGCTAAACAACTATAATCAAGATTTAAGTTTTATATCTTGTCAGTTAAGCCTCTATGAAGTTTAATAATGTTTGTTGGATCAATAGGGATTACCACAAATACACATCCCATTCCAGTTTCCCTTTTAATTTTTAATATCCTCTTTTTTTCCTTCAGAACATACTAGAATACCTTAAAAGTTTTTATTAATGTTGATTTATCCATGGAGCACACAACAATCAGAGATTGGGTTTTTAGGGTGTCTTTACATTGGAGTAATCAGTTATGCATTCTTCATATACATACCTAACAACAAATATTCTAAATTTTGTGTGTCTTTAAATCTTCACTTAATAGAGCATGTTGTCAGCATTTTAGAGTTTGAGCATGTGTTAGTGTTATGTTTTTTAACTTATTTGCATGATTGATAAGCATCTTTTGATTAATAGATAGAGCAAAAAGCCAAAATATCAACATTTTCTAATTTTGATTGAATTATTGTTTTATAATAAACAAATTGTTTGATGCCCGAACATTAATTATGACAATATTATTTTTTACTAATAATCTGAGGACATTAAATATTAGGCAAATTAAACCTATGATTATTTTAAGACAAGACAAAAGATTTAATGCAGAAGTGATATTTCTTTTTTCCTTATGCTGCTGCCTATTGAAATAATTATTTTCATAGATTCCTACTGCAATGGAGATGTGACTATCTTTAAGAATTAATTTTATAGGCGAACATTTTATGAATAAATTACCATATGATCTAGTGTTTGATTAATGCATTTGTATTTGATCTAGTGTTTGAACTGGCTGCTTCTATTGCATGTGTGCTTTATGTCTTTTAACAAGATTTAATTTCATTGTTTGTTAAATGAAAAGAAAATGCATGAGTGTTCTACTCTGAGTTTGGGGATTGGGGTTAACTGTGGGAGAAGAAAATTTAAGGCAATGATAGAATAAATAGCATGAAGTGAGCCCCTTGTACCTTGTCCTAATTGGTTAGGGATAACTCCAAGCTATACAAGTACTTCACACAATTTCAATGTGTTCCCACCAGATGTAAGTTTTGTGTATGATATGTCGGTGCATTTCATAATCCCATATATAAGCTTGATGGCATGACCTAGTAGTGATGTCCCATTTACTGAAGGAGTGGTGATGTCTATTTGATACCAGCACTTTTCTTCAAGCACAACAGATCAATGGCCTCAAGGATACCCTGTGTATGGGGATGATTTACATATTTATGGAAATAAGTCATGAAACTAATGCATTGTCGATGAAATAAGGGTAGAAATAGCTGTAATGTGAACCACTTGGCAATGTTCCATAGATAGAAAAATGATACCAGGAATCAGGAATAATATGAAGTGTATATATAGACATGACATAGACAGTTTAAACGTTTTTAATATTGCCTTAAATTGTCTTAAATCTCTTTTCATTTCTATGGCTGTTATGGTCTCAATTTCTAATCAGTAGAAGCATGCCAAGTCAGATTTGTTATTTTTTGTTTTTGTGTGTGTGTGCGTGTGGCTAACTGTGTGGTGTCTTTAATCTGCAGATAATGTCACAAGCACTCCATCCAGACGTATCAGCCTTAATGGACCCCAATGGGCTGATGTAACCCTGTGTGTGTGTCGCACGTCTTACCATCACCACTACGCAGCCTCTTCATCGTTTTGTGTCATGCTCACAATTGCCTGTGTCCTGCGAGGCAGAATCTTCTTCGCCTTCATTCTCCAGTTCCATTTTTGCTTGACCACATTTTCAGTGATCTACCAGATCTTCTATGCTTCATGTTTCAACATGTTTTTAATGATGTATAGAAAGCATGAATGCTATGCCAAACTGTACACCTTTTGGTACAGTGTTTATCATTCTAAAGTTTTTATTTTTTTCATTTTTTTATTGAATGACTTCAACCTAATGGAATGATTTGGTCTCTTTCAATTTATCTAAAAATAAATATGTTTGAAAGGAACGATTTGGGAGACTGTCCACCACATTACCTCCTACCATTCTTCCCATTATTGTTCATTGTTTATGAATATGAATCACTTGTGTGTGATTAAGTATGCAGGGATTTGTGAAAATTGGATGGTTTAGAGTTGATATAGAAAGATTTGATATCCCATCAACACTGGTATACTTGTTCTTGCTTATGAGCTCAAGTACTTGATCATTGGTTATTTCATTGATTTCAACTATTTATTGATAGATTTTTGTATGTGAATATTAGCACCCTAATTTTGAACATGTGAGATCATTTCTCTTCAGCTGTGATAGTTGTGACTAGTTTTAAGAGTTGCATATTTATTCCCCACTTTTTGAAATCTAATGATTTACAAAAACAGCAATAAAATTAAGAAATTATGCTTTCATATATAAGCAGTATGTAGTTCATGGTTAGAATTCTTTGGTCACTATTACTACGACCAATTTTGATAGAAAAAATATAATAGGCCTAAAACATGCACCAAATATTAATCTAAAAAGCAAGGGACAATCTTAAATCAATATGCTTTATCTCACCCTAACCGCTTTAACGTGCAAAGATTAGAATACTCTAAAACCATCTTTTTATAATCCTAAATAACTCTAGCATCTATGTAAATATTTGTCTGAAGTTAAACTGTTAGCCACAAAATGAATGGGGAACAAGATATCATAGTAATGATGGATTTTTGTCTTCATTGGACATGATTTATTTACTGCATATTACCATGAAATGTTTTGTTAATTTATGACCTCCTGATTTTTAACATGGAATGTTTTTACTGTGAAATAATTTTACGCAATTTTAACATGATTTAGAACTGCTATGCAAATAGTTTACGCATTGTTTTAATTTTTAATTTAGTATGATGATTTTTTTGTCTTGATTTTTTAAAACTGCTACTACTTTAATGTGGACATGATTTGTTTATGTTGGCAACAAGATCTGTGAATGTGTTCAAATACTAATCCTTTGTGACTTGATTGCTTGTAGTGACTAGACAATTTATTTGTAACCAGATTTTTCTGACTTGTCTTGTCTTTATTTTCTTCTGTTATGTTTGTGGAATGCATTTGCTTGGATCAACATCAGCACAGTCTCACCAACCACACTGGTCTACTTGGCATACTAGTATTTGCAAACAGTTTTAGCAAGGGAGATAAACAGGGAATGTCATTATGATTCTTAGTTTAAACATAATCTTCATAGTCTTTTCGTCATTAGTCAGATTTGAAGAAGAATAAGACACATGATATTTAGCCATGGGCAGCTTGGTATATGATTGTTATGTTTGATGTTGCTGCTGTCATTTTGCAGATGGTTCCTAGCAGCAGTCATCCTGGGTCAGGCAGTTCGCTTGACCATTCATCCTTGCTGCCTCAACTGACCACTCAGATGGGACAACTGCATCTATCCAACACATCGGTAGGCTGTCAGCATGTTGCATAGATTTACTTTCTCGCTCATGTTGTCAAAACTCTTTAACATTTTTATGACGAGGATAGAGTACAGTTATGACATTAAAATCACAACAAAAGAATTTTGATTAGTGTTTCCTTCCGACCTCTGAGACTGTTTCAGTTTTTATTCTTTATAGATCAACTCTTCTTATTTCAACATTCATCTCCTGTAGATTTTGCATGTTAAATGTGTGAGTGTGCATGTATGATGAAACTTAAAGAAAATATCTACTCTGAAAGGAAAGACGCTTTCATTGAACACAAAAATTGCCTCTAAGTATGAAGCCATTGCATTGCATTATCTTATAAAATATTTTACTAGTTGATATTAAATATTTTAGTTGACATGTCTTCCAAATGAGAAAGAATTAAAAATGTTTTGTTCATTGTTTCAACTAAGTTAACCGTATTTGTAATGGTTCATGTAAACTTTCGAGTATTTACTACCTTATCTTTCAAACTTTTGTTTCATTGATTATTTTTGGATGCTTTCTGATTGATTGATATGAAAAGTTGAAAATGACAAGATGTTTCT
Organism: Clione limacina; assembly: GCA_032362205.1. Lineage (NCBI taxonomy): Eukaryota > Metazoa > Mollusca > Gastropoda > Pteropoda > Clionidae > Clione > Clione limacina. The sequence continues at coordinate 7,616 of JAUUEB010030214.1, forward strand.
TATGGGCAGTAAGTTAAACAGAAGTGTTATGACTCGTACCTTTATCAAGCTCCAAATGAGGCGGTATGAGTTCGCCAAGTGGCTCAGTGCATGTGTTGTGTTGAGTGGTCATATATAGCATGGAAGTTCTCTGTTCTTTCCTACCATCTAGCATAATATACCTTAAAGCAAAGGGAAGTCTTTAAAGTTTCAGGTTTAGTTTTTTGCTTGACATTCTTCCATAATTTTCGTCTCAGGGAATCCATCTCATGAATCTTACATATTGACACTATGGACCTTGAATTTTGTTAACTCAAGCAAAAATAATTTCCAACAGTTAAGTGACGATTGAAGTGACGATTGATGGGATGAGATGATCTTTAAAGATATCTCTGAAAATGCAGATTTACTTTCTGATTTTCTCAGAATAAGCAGAAGAGAATAGATATTATGTTATGATGAAACAAAACAAATAAAGTGTGATTCTTTTAAGTGATTCTTTCCCTCTCAAACTTTTTGTAATGTCTTGAACATATCTCACAGATCTTGCCTTGGTCAGTTTTTGGTTCAGTGGTTTTAAGGAGGGGCAGATAATTTTGCAGCATGTTTTATGTAAGAGTTGTTTTTAACTGATCACTGTTGTCTTTTGACCTCTTGTTGGGTCATAGGTGATCAGAGTATTTTTTTTAAATATTTCCATTTGTCAATTTTTTTTTGATTCATGAATTGATTTTTTGTAAGCCATTGGCTTATATTTTTTTTCTGTTACCTTAATGGCTGGCTACTTTTTTACACCATGTAAATATTAATTTTTGGTTTATTTGCTTATGTTTTAATGCTTTCGTCTGTTAATAATGACTGCCGATATTCATTGATTTTGTTTCTGTAACATGTTTCATCTCTTTTTTTTCAAATGTCCTTACTTCATATGAAAATTTCTAATTGCTCAGCTTGTATCACATATATAAAGAAATACTGCCATCGTAATTACACATCCATATGATCAGGCAATTACACATCCATATGATCAGGCAACTACACATCCTAATGATCAGGCAACTACACGCTCAACACATCCATATGATCAGGCAACTACACGCTCAACACACACAAAAACAAAATTTCATTCCTCAGACACACTCACACAACCAAACATGCTCAAACATAAACATGTTCTTCCCACAAAGAACCTTTCAAATAAGTCCTCATACTTCAAAGGCTCTGGCTTAGGGTCATCCAATTCATTACTTGCACTTATCAGCTCAGCCTGACAAATGACCAAAGAAAATTTGTGTGAAAATCCAGCCCCACAATACTGCTTGATTATCTTGTCTTTTTATTGTCTTGTTTTGATCACTTTCTGTTGCCCCCTTTCCACCTTTTTCTGCTAACTTTACAATTATTTCTGCCTATGATTTGTTTATGAAGTTTTTTCTTTTCGCTTGATAAGTTTATGTCATGCTGTTATCTCGTATCGTTGACTAAGGTCACTTGGCTGAAGGGTTCATATTCTTCCTTCATAAAAAACATCTATCTTTATTTTTGTTTTAAGAAATTGACATATGCAAATATTTGTTTGCAATTTTATATTGTAGAAAGAGAATAGTATATCTGTGTGATGCAGCTATATTTTTAAGTGAATTTTGTTGAGGTTTGTGTCTGTCATTTATTCAGTGTTAAAATTCAAAGATGATAAACTTATGTGGAAACACTGCTGAATATATGTTTTTTGCCAGCACATGTGCAAGTATATGCAAAGATTATTTCCCATAATGATAATGATATAATATGCCCCTAGTTGTGTGAAAATTAATGTACAGGTTCGCTTTTTGAACAGCATATCTTGATGTACATAATTGAGTCATTTCACGTCTGTTTTACGTGGAAACTGAGTTTTTATCATGAATTCACTTTTTTGAACAAACTGGCTTTACATATTGGATATTTCCACCCCCTCACTTCCCGTCTAAATAGGTGCTGATTCTTGTTGATTTATATCACTTTTCGTTTTGATACATAAAAAGCCTCTAGGAATTTTTGTCCTTTATTATAGCCTCTTCATATCTTGGGCTAAATACAAATTATAATCAGTGTAGACTCTATAATCCTTCACATTGTGATCAGTTAATTTATTATTTGGCATGAATAAACAAAGAGTGTTATTCCGTGCCCGTTGTGCTCATAGTCACAATATTTGGTTTCTTCAGTAATGGACTTTTAACTTTAAAAAAAACAAAAAAATGTGTATACCAATGATTTTTAGTAAACTTCATTGTATCTATATAAACTTTTATTTATTGTAAATAAAGTAGTAAGGGAAAGAAAGCAAAATTTTCAAACCACTGAAAGAAGTTCCTTTTGACAAGATATACAATTAGGTTTGCAATATTCTAAAGACTTTGGATAATAATTATTATTTTAATTTACGTAGTGTCAAATACCAAACGGCTTTAGGCGCAATAACCATTGTTTGAATACAAAGCCTTATCAAGTCTAGAAATTTTCTTTTCCTTTTGTGTTTCTTTTCCTTGACCAAAGAAAACAAATCCTATATTTTATCAAATCAGTAAAATGGACAACTTTAAAGAAGCTACTTCTTTTCTTGGAGCTCAATTTTTGCCGAATCTATTCCCTGCTATCAAGAGTGTGATTCATATAGCTGAGGTTCTTTGCCTTGCAGTTAACTGTATTCATAATACTACTGTACTAAAGCAACATCTAAAAGCCAAGTACCTATCTATGTTGTTGTTCATGTTTGTTTTGTGTGTCTACTGTACAGCTCTTTAAACTATATCATCAAATCATCATCATTATCGGCATTTTAACACGTCTGTGACATTTGACATGTGAAATTTCAACTTTTATGATCTTGTACTTTTGAAATGATACTTTGATTTTGGGCTTATGCATGCTGGTTATGCAAGATATGGAGAAAGTGGATTTTTCTATTATGATTAACTAATGTGGTGAGAAAACTTTGCGAGAACTTAATAATATTTTGCAGCCCTCTTATGTCTTTATTGTTGTCTTGTGTTGTGCTGAATTTTGCAAAGCCCGTAACCACGGTAACTAAGTGTAAATAGCAATATGTTGTGTTGTGCAAAGCTAACTGTTGGTCAGTGTAACATGTCAAGTGCCAGGGTGCTAATTTGCCTCAGTAGAACATTCCAGCCACTAAGCTCTCCCTACCAAAGGTGAACTTGACATTGACCATGTATGTTGACACATTAAGAAGTTATCCTGGTCATTCAGTGACACTCAAATGTTGTGATCTTTTTTCATTTTATTGAGTATTGATGAGAATACTGATGATAAAAATTCATGTCACTAATGTATTTTAAGGAAGTTTAATTTAGGCTTGGACTAGCCGCTCTCATTCAATTAGTTTTTCTTTGCCAGAATCATTTATGATTTAGTCATAGGGCATCCTAAGGATTTCTTTTAAACATGAACCATTTTCTTTAACAATGATAGTGAACCGTTAAAAATGCCAGCGTGTTTATACCAGATTTATTACACACAACAGTTTCATTGGTTTATATGAGGATACTATTTTCAAAAATATACAAAATTATACATTTTCCTTTGAGTTGTTGAGGGTTTTTAAGTTAATGATCGTTTTAGCTTTAGTGAAGTAGTAGATAAGATCAAAGACCACATTTTTGTGCATAACTGTGAAGAGCAACAGAAGGAAATGCTCCAACATTTGATACCGCTCAAACAAGGGGTTTCATTTGTTTTGCTGCATTTTTTGATGGTACTTATCTCTCCTGGTGCACTCAGGGTGACCTTGACATTTGTTGCTCTATGTTTGGTGGTGGGTGTATTGTCCATTTCATGTTAATTGTATGCATTTCAGAAATTGTGTTTCAATGTAAGAAATGATGTGACATAATTTTGAATTTTGTTAATGTTAAATAGAATAATGCATAAGTTGTCAAAGATCAAAGATAGAATGATGAAAAGATTGAATGAGGCCAAGTAGGGCTTTTGAAGCCTTGTCTTTCTCCTTTGCGTTGTGTTCAGATCCTTTTTAAACATTCATTTGGCCTGCAAATGAAAACAAAAATTATTTTTTGATGACAATATTTAAAAAAAAAAACATATTTCATATAAATGGAAAGGAAAGTACTGCTCCAAGTTGGGTTTTTTTATTTATAGATTAAATTTTTACAGTCAAAGCCTAGTTTTAACATTCATGTATAGTTGAAAAAGGCCAGGCACCTAGACACTAGTTGTGTAGGAAAACAAGGCTTCACAGCCCAAAGTTTATATGGGACATGAGTTATGTCTGTATACAAATGGGGGCCATTTGTTTCCTTTTATTTTGCTTTTTTATACAATTTTACAGATGCTCGAGGGCAAACCTGGTTTTGTTCTAATTTGCATATGCATTCAATTTCTTTTATCATCATATCATGAAGGGGAATCACCATTGTCAGCAAAAACAATTTTGCTAATTTATCATTAATTTTAAACACTTTGCAAATTTTGGTTTTTAAACTTCTTTGTGCCCTTTTGACCCTCTTATTTTTGTTTTCTCTATTTTAATAATTTCCATTCTTTAACATTTTATTTATTTTGTCCCAATAGTTTTGATGACCGTCATCATTTTTACTGTCATTCAAAAATATCCATTAGCTTTGTACCCCATGACCCTCAACATCTTGGATTAATTTAGATTTTTAGTTTCTGCAACTCAATATGATACTTAATTTGTATGTCCAGTGATCTTGTCTTTCTTTTCTGTTAAGTCCTCCCCCTCCCCTTTGCTCGTTATCTCCACCTTTGTTGTCAAATGTTAAGGGGAGTTAAAATGGCATGCAGTTTAGATGACTAAAAAATAAAACATTTTTTTTAACATTGTGTCCTGAATTTCTTTATTTGTTGTTGTATCTTTATATTTGTTTACAATAATTATGCATTGGACATGTTCATTTTGAAAAAGAGCATTTTGAGTTACAATTCTGGAAACATACCTACATGACTGTGGCCGATGTCTACACCTAGCTAGACCAATAGATGGGAGGCCAGTAACAGAGGTGGAGGTCGGTGAGTGCAAACTAGAAGTTGTGCCTTCCTTCTGCTATTTGGGAGACACAATAAGCGCAGGCAGAGATGGTGAGCTTGCCACCATTGCATCTGCCAGGTCCGCATGGGGCAAGCTTAAGATGCTACTCCGTAATGACAGAGCCATGATGCGCTGGATGTGCAATGTGAGGCCAGAGAATGACATTGGCTCTGACTCAATTCTGTCAATGCTTGGCATTGAGGATATGTCACTTATTATCAGAAGATGAAGGTTACATTGGTTTGGACACGTAGAAAGAAGTGAGGGATGAATAAACAGAGTGAGAAAGATGAAGATTGTATCAAATAAGGGCTCAGGAATACCTAACAAAACCTGGGAGGAGTGTGTGGAATGATCGGGTGGTGACGGTCATGACTGCCATCAACCCCTGTAACCGCCTGGCTTGGCGTGGGAGATTGAGACATGTCAAGCTGGCCCTACCCTCTGTAGAGGATTAATCCCGGCCCGTATCACAAAAAAATATGGATATGAGGATGATGATGTTAGAAAATGAAATGGATACAGTGAATCATACAATAATGAACGATATATAAATACATCCCTAAACTAAACACACAACTACTGCACGCTGTCACTGATCGTGGCGGCTTTGCAGCACCAATCATCAAAGTAACATAGATAAAAAAAAAATATCATGAGCTAGGACAAATTTACATGCTTAAGGAACCCTAGTACAGATCAGACTCTACTTTGCTTTGATATTTTTCGGACACTGTCCACTCAACCACTGAGACCCTAGTATAGAGATCAAACATAGCCCGTAGCCCTGACAATATATCTTTCTGCCTGATGTAGCTCAGATTGTAATCCTGACACAGGGCCATGCATTGAGCTGAGTTAGTTGTGGAATTGGTGGAAAAGTCAAGTAATAACCACTCAGAACTCATTTTTAAAAAATCACCAGGAGATGAGTGAAATGTTCTTAGACAAAAAAAAAACTTAAAAGGGTAAATCTTTTCTTCTCCTTCGTCCACAAACTTCATCGTAGAATGAATTTTCAAAGAATAAGGTAAATTAACAGTTTGGAAGGATCTATAATAAACTTATTCATCAAGAAACAAGTTTTACTTTGTATTTCTTCAAGAGCTGAATTTCATTACCACAACCAAAAAATCTCTTGCCTCTTATTTATATACTTAAGGTAGCATCTTGTAAACTCAAACTATATACTTACTGCTGGTTGCAACAAAGTTCACTCACATAGCTGTATCCTTACAATTTCTTTACCTTGGCTATTCATCCTGCTTTTTGTCTGCCCCAGTATGTTTTTCTTTTATTTTCCTTCAAGAATGCAATTGATAATGTTTGTGTGTCTTTTGATTTGATTAAAGAATCAGTTATTTCTTTTTGATGTAATGCATGATTTTTCTTTGTGTTCAGGATTGGTAGCACTGGTTTTCTTTTTTTTTAACCAATCCTTGCCATAGACTTCAGACACAACATAAGCAAATTAATACCTGTGCAGAAAAAAACAACATCATGGTCCTTTTGTAGACTGAACTTAGTACAAAGAGATCTAGGATTCAGATAAAGTTTTTTCCTAGGAAATTTACAAATTTCTCTTGCTCAATCAGTTGAAATTTGCTGGAGTCTAACAGGCAGCTGCCTTGCATGCTTACCACGAAGCCTCTAACTACTTAAGTGTCTCCTGTCTCTAATGGTAGATAGCAATGTCATTAGGCAAGACATTGTTGGCCAGAGAAACTGTTATATTATATGATATAAATGCTGTCTATTATTGTTATTATCAAAAGCCTTAATTAAAAGGTTTCTTTTCTATTGTTAAGAAAGATGTTCTCCTACATGTAAAATAGACTTGTCACCCTAGCAAAATGAATAACAAAAATACCTTCTGAAACAAGAGGATTGTCTCAGTTTAAAGGTTGAGAAATGGTAAAGTGTGTGACAAACTAGTGTGTTAAGTCACTAACACAAGATCACTCCTCTTGTGTGACAAACTAGTGTGTTAAGTCACTAACACAAGATCACTCCGCTTGTGTGACAAACTAGTGTGTTAAGTCACTTACACAAGATCACTCCTCTTGGTGCCTAGTGTGTGACAAACTAGTGTGTTAAGTCACTAACACAAGATCACTTCTCTTGTTTTGCTTTTTACCAAGTTACCTTGATCTAAGTTGGTAGGTGTATAAAAGAAATTAAACTAACAAATTTGTATTAAAAGTGTCTGGCCACAATGTCAATTATTGATGACGACTCTATCAAGGGTATTATTTATCTATTAATCAATGTGTCCAAAGTCATGACCTTGGGGGTCCAGGCGGACCTTGCTTGAATACAAAAAAGGGGAAAAGAAAAAAATGAAGGAAGCTCCATTCGCCACTCTGCAAAAAGAGTACTTTTTAGCTGTTCTGAAGTCATGAAAAGGCTTGTTGTAAAAATCTGCCTTCTGGGACCTAATATCCTTATCCTCCAAAAATACTTCGGATGGTCTAAAATTCTCCTCTTGAGGCAAGTGGTTCAAAGGTTCTGTAGCCATGCGCCTTTCAGCTAAGCACCGAAATTCTGCTTATCAAAGGGCTTTGTCAAGAGCTTGTTCAAGTCAAAGTATGTAAGAGATCTGCAACTGAATAGCTTAGTCTAACCTGTGGCGTGGCTCCCTATTGAAACAGGGACTATAAACTGATGATGATAATAATGATATAATATACAGAGAAAAGCATGAGTAGGCCAAATGAATAGAATGTGGACAAGACAAGGAACAACAAGAAAAACAACACCCATTGTATTATATTGTAAACTTTACTTGTAGTGTCAAAGATAATCATTCTTTTTTAGAATATTCAACATTTAACTGCAATAAAAATTACAGTGGGTCAGTGTTAGATACATTCCTGATTTGTTATTGTCCTGACACTCTAAATAACAGGACACTTCTCTGAATAACAGATATACTTAACAATGGACCATCTGAACATGAAGATGCACCCAAAGTGCAATTACATAGCTCTTTTAAATCAAAAGTAATGGTATTTAAACCATGGCCTTGGGTCATCTGTCACAAGCAGGATGGTAGATTCGACATTTTTGGGTATCTATATTAGTTTGAGTATCCTAAGTTAACTTAGTTTATGTGTTAAAGGTATATAAATCAACAGAGACAATGGTATTAAATTCAGACTAGTAGGGCTAACTATATAAAAATGTCTGCTATAAATGTGTTCAGATATAGACATGTAGGGTTGAAGGAAAAATTGCCATCAGGCCCATAATGTCATAAGGAATGAAATAAGTGTCAATCAGCAGGGCTCAGGATGGACAGATACCAATTGTCAAAATGAAAAGGCTGCAGTTTTGTTTGAATCTGATACAATGGGTTTTGATGGAGACTTACAGCTGTATTCTCAACAGCTAGTGACTTAAAATCTTATTAAACAATAGATGATCTTATTTATAATAGGTTAGATTTGATTAAAATCATTAGCACTGCAGTAGGATTTAGTTAATGCATGCTTAACTGCAGAAGTGGAAAACATATTGTTGATTTCTTTTGTTAATTAATAACCCATAATCCTTTGGTCTCTTTCAGTATGTCCCTACACATTACCATCAAGTGTACCAAGCAAGTCCTCAAAGTACAGTCCTTCAACCTGTAAGTACCTAGATTTTTAGATGTTTATAATGATAATGACTTTTGTATAGCGCTTCACATTTATCACAATTATTATTACCCTGACAGGCAAAATGGTGAAAAACCTGTACATTCTCAGATTCTTGGGAATTATACAAGGGGTCGCCTGTTAGGCACTTCTCCTTTGCAAATTAGATATACTTTCACTGCCTATATTCAGGTATACCAATAAACCACTGGGTGGACAACAAACCTGAGTGATTCCCTTGCAGGATTTTAACCTGGTATATGAAAGAAGTTTTATATGGGCTAGGGTTTGTCTAGACATTGTGAAAGAATATTTATAATTTTTAAAACCCTTT
>JAUUEB010030325.1:0-16634 GCA_032362205.1 Clione limacina
AATAAATTAGGCATCCGGACGTAAAATTTACTTTATAATACCCGTTATATTTTATATACGAACGGCTGTTTAGCGGCTCGGCATCATAATCGTCGCAATCGTCGCCGTCGTCATTATTGTTGTCGCCATCGTTGAAAGAGACTAAATTGTACCCCTCAGATTGTTGTTTGGATATACGAATAATATTACCTCCTATGTAAAATTCTCCGATTTTTACTAAACATAAACACATTAAAAACAATAGGCCTTCTACGACAGCGAATATAATTATAGTCGCTAAAGATCGGGTAGATTTGTCTAAATTCGTGATCATATCGTATAGTGCGTCTATGAATAACGGCAATGGAAATACGATTGGTAGAATCATGTATTTTACATCTTTTAAACACGATATTCGACTTTGTATGCGATAAGTTAGCGTATTGTAAATTTCTGTTCTCAACTGCAATAACAACAAAATTATACCGATAACTAACGACGGATACGATTTGTAGTAAAAATCAGTCGAGATTTCTTGATCAGAATATACCGATAGCGACTGTGTATGTATGGGCAAGTGGAAAATTTTGGATAAATTAGTCATATTTCAAAATCGGATATAATAGTGTGAGTTTGCGCTGTATATACTATCGTCAGAGTATTTTGATAATTTATATTCGTAATTGCGGTTGTCAAATTCTATAGATTTGATTAACGTCGTATAAATAACACGTTTCATTAAATCTCGAAAGAAATGAGTTTTGCTATACCATATAGTATATTGATCTTTCAATTCGTATACATCTAAATTATCGAGAGGTTTATATTCATTAGTTTCAGAATTTAAAACGAGTAAATATTTTTTCGACTTATAATCCTCTAACGTGCATTCGGATTCTAGCTTGATCGTAGAAGATTGACACACGTTGTGATTTGAATGTTCGTGAACGTCTATAACTTGATAAAAAAAGAATTGCAATACATCGATCAAATATTTTATTTCTTTACTTGGACGCAATAACATTATCACCACTTGAAGTTTGTTCATTTCAAAAGAGAAAAATTTAATTTCATTTGTTTCATCGGCGGCTGAGACGACGACGTAGTTGAGCAGCTCGAAGATGATGATGATCCCTTGGTGGTAAATTTACGTTTTCTACTCACCAATACCGATGATGTACCCGAAGACGACGACGATGACGCCGATACTGTATTTTCGTATAACGATAATATTCTGTTAATTTTTGTCGAATCTTTATGATGCACCACCTTGGGATGAAATAGGTTAAAATTTTTTAAAGCCTTCGGATTAGGATTTGCGTATAGCTTACACAAAGCTGATATAGTTAGTTCTTGAAAACGCGGCTCTTCCTTATCCTTTTCTAAATTGCCTATAAATAAATGGGTAGGCAAATAATGGCCTATGTACAACATTTGGAAATAATGGCAAACTTGAGGCTTTATAATTGGTATGATATACGACATGAAACTGGACATGAGATTTTCCATCACTTTCGGAATATGGAGTGTATAGTTATTTCCATTCACTAGTTCAGCCGGATATAAACTGAAATCTTTTTCAGTAGCCGGATTTAACGACTTGATATACACACAGCTTTCTTCTCGAATGGTACTGTACGGATATCGTCTTCCCTCATTCCGTATTAATCTACTAATCATCATTTCAAACGTTTTTGTCTCGTACTTGTTCGGATTTTGTTCCAAATCTTTTAAATTTATCTTCGAATTACTTTTTCTCACGGCTACCTTACGAGGATCTAGAGTGTTGTTTTTCAATTTGGTTACTATACTTTTACCTATATAATGATATATTTTATTCAAAGTTTTGTTTATACAACAAGTATCTAACAAATTAGCCGCGAATATCTGATTCAATTTGATGGTTAATTCGCTAGAATTTTTTTCGCTTATTCCCTTCATGGTCAGCGGTAAATTCTCTTCGTTGGCCTTATAGCCGATATATTTTTTACGACAATTTTGTAAATAAGGACAGAAAGTCTTTTCTGTTACAAAATTTAAATACTTATAATGATGAGAGTGTTTATTTAACCATTTCGTAAAAAATTGACTAATAAAATTGAAAATTTCCTGAGATGCGTATATTACAATTTCTTTATTCGTACCATTTGCCAAAATCTTGTCGGCGTCTTTGAAATATTTACCTCTGGCATCTTTAAAAAATTTATCTCTATCATTATCTTGTAATTCGTATTTACAAACCTTTAAAATACTCGTGTCTCGTTCTTCGCCGCTTAACGCTAGAATTTCTTTAGCCGTTTTATTAAATTTAAAAAAAATAGAATCCGTGTCACAGTACAATATCGAAATGTTATCGTCTTCGAAATGATCCCGAAGTTTACGTATACCAACGTGTAGTAACATTCGGCCAGCCCCGGTTACCGAAGGTTGCAATCTAGGCGGTAACGTTCCGTACATACTATTAATGAATAATTTAAGCGCATTACTCATAGCTATATTCCCTTCGTGTTTATGCGATACTCGGAGATCTATTAAGTCTTTGAAATATTTTATCATGATAGACGGTAGTCTACACCAATAGAACACGTAGTTCTTCTGAATATAATCATCTTGACCCGCGTCGTAATGTATTCTCCAACTATTAGGAAAATCGTCCGATCTACTAAAATGAGACGCTATAAAATCCACGTCTTCAACGATTAATTTTTGTTCAATTAACGGCTTTATGGTATTATATCGAACTCTAGATTCCAAACCTAGATTTAACCAAACCATAGCGAACGGATAAAGTGATTCAACGTCCAGTACGGTTACGGGATTCGACACGTTCAACTGGGGTTTGGCGTCGTGCACGAAGGCTCCGAAAAAAGGAATTCTTTGAATTTTAAATACCGGGTTGTATTCCTTTTTTTGATACGAGCGAGGTTCAACATCATCTATATTTTCAATTTCATTTCCTTCATCGTCCTCTATCATCTTCGCGTCGATTTCAACATTCTTCCAATTAATAGACGACTTTTGGACTTCATTTACGGTCTTATGAATTTCGTTATAAATCAATAACATCGGATCCACGTCATCATCGCATATTTCCCATATACGAAAATCGTGAGCAATATATGTCATAAACATATCGTAGTATTTACGTTTTAAAATATATACGCCAGGAGTTTCTAGGGGTAAACTAGAAGTATACCCATATTTGCTATAATCTATCTCGCACATTCGTTTAAATATGAAATCTTTTACGCACATAGATTGTTTCCTATTCATAGTACTGAAAGAACTTTTATACATTTCGTAACAATAGATCATATTTTCCCTTATCGATAGGTTATTTCGTTTAAAGTATACTATAAACTCTAAAAATTCAATCAAAATCTTCGCCTCGCCGTATTTAATTTTGTCCTTTTCAATTCTATTTTTTTTTGTAGGTCCACCCCAATCGTAAGTTGTGTCGTTTATAAATTCTTCAACAATTTCGGGCAGCAGAGGGCTTCGCGATATTAATTCTCTATCGTTTTGAACAAAGAATGTTGGTTTATTACGAGACGTTATCACCGCTAATATACCCAATAAATCAGCTGTGGATAATGTTTTCAATCGTTTTTTAGTCATAAAGTTAAGAGTTAGGTTTTTAACTTCATCTATCGTGATAGGTTCTTTAGTATATCTTTCCTCAACATCCGGTAATATGGCGTTCAGATATTTTGTATACGGGAAATTGCCGTTATAAAAGTCGACCAACGTCTGTACAAACGTATCGTCCGTTAAATACGCTTCTCTCGTGTATAGAGAATCCGGATACAATTTTCTATGATAGAAATGTCCACATAATTGTTTAGAAATAATTTCGGCTTGCTTGGTTTTCGGTCTTATAATACTTGGAGTTATAAAATTTTCATTCATATATTTCGCATAGTTAAACGCTCTATCGATAAACGTTTTTTTGCCTTCAATGATGCTATCCCAATTATAGCAAACCAAACCTTCGATTAGATAACAAGATTCCAAATTTATTTCACGAACCACTTTATTGTTAATTAAATCGACGCATAGCACCGTGTCTACTATACAATAAATGATTAAATTAGGATCTTGCGCAAAATAACTAATGGGGATTTTTTCGTGAGGTAAATCTACTTTCGTATAAGGTAACTTTAACATATTCGAACTATAGGCTTTCAAACTCAACTTTCCGCTATTTATACGCAAATCTATCGATACGGAATTTGGTAGAGATTCGTGTGTGAGATTTAAATCTTTGATAAAAACTCCAGCTTTATACTTACTTAGTCTATTTTTATTTTGATAAACGTTTTGAATATCGGGAGTAGTAACATAATCGGAATCCGCGTGCAGCAACTCACTCTGAAAATCTAAATTGTATCTTTGGGCTACAGCGAATAAATTAGGAAAATCGAATTCGTTTCCGTTAAAAGTCAGAACGGCGTCGTATAAAGGCCCGATTGTCATTTCTTCTATTGTATCGGTGATCAATGCGCGTTCGTTTATACAATCTTTGAATTTACATTTTATAGGTTTGCGTTGATGGTCTTTGGGAAAATGTACCAAATAATTACCGTTGTTGTCAATTTTATGAAACTGCTTCGGATATTTTTTTAATTCCGGTAGATTCGTACCTAGATAACTAGATTGTGTGATATTTCCTTTACCGTCGCTCCAAATTAAAGAAATGGCTATAAATTGAGTTTTGGGCAATGGTTTGTGAGCTCTATCAACTGTAATGGTTTCAATATCGAGAGCTAAAGTTGGAATGTACTCCAAAAAGTTTATTGGATGTTCGTACTCGTGAATTAGAGGTAGTGGAGTTTTGCCGAATATTACGTATTCATTACCGATTTTATGTTTTTCACGTTCTTCGGCAGTTCTAGACCACAGCAAATCAGTTTTTGGAGTCATTCTAGCTAAATCTATAATTTTAGATATGGGTATGCATTTAGAAATTTTACAAGAAATATTCTTGTGAGTTTCAGGATTACAACAATGTTTTTGAGATATAGTACAAATCTGTTTAACGGATTGTTGACATTTAGGACATTTGTACTGAGTCATTCTGTATAAAAATTCATCTTGGGAGGTATGAGTGTTATTGAAATATGTGTTAGAGTTAGGATTAGGGTTAGGGTTAGGGATATGTGACAGCACCACATCTTTATGAGCTTCATTTTCAAAAATGTATCTCACAGGCTTTACGTTTATAGATTTATACGAATTTGATTTGAAATCATAACTATCCGTAGATGCTACATATTTTTTCACACTCTCATCATCGGTTGTTTCATCGGTTACCTTTTGATATACGGTATACTCTGGCGCGATTACGTATATGATATGTCTACGAGATGTATCCAATTTGTGTGAAATGGAATCTATTTCATACATATATACCATGAACATAGGAACCTTATAATTAGACCCCGAAGCATTGATAAAAGTACGAAATTCTTTGGATAATTCATATGTATTCACTTTGCTGTAAACATATTTCTTTAAAATTTTAGTATCCAACGAACTGTTGATACAAGAACGTGTAATATAACCCAGATGGGTCATCTTTACTAACCTAACTCTGGGTTGTGTGTCTGGGTTGCATGTGTGTATGTGAGCGCTTGTGTGTCTGTTGTATATTATATAGTATCTATCTAGTGCAATATGATGAAACCTAACGATGGTGAAGAATTATACATGCCCTTAAATGTTATTTTGTCAAATAGATTCAGAAACGTACCTAACCTATTTAAGATTATTTTATTATCAAAGCCGCCCGTTGATCCGACATAAACGTGATAAATATGACTTCTAATCTTACTCGCGGGTCCTCGGCCGGCATGGCTTTAGCACGTACAGGATCGCCGGAAGAAGCTTGGTTTCGGGATTTCTTATCTTGTTCGCTTAAAAAAACTATTGACCATGAAATGGTGAGACATAAAATAGAATTGTTATTTGGCGATATTATCATCTATAGATGTTATGAATATATCGGAAAATCACCGTTGGGAGTTTGTTTTCATCATTCAGAATTAATAGATGATCCGACTCAATTACCTAGTTTAATTTTCGTATTTTGTATCGACCTTACAGGGGAAATCAACTCTTCTGGTGTACGCAAAACACAATTTAAAGAATATACCGTGAAAGTTCATTCCGAGGGACCGATATGTTGTGACTTCGATGTTCTAAAAACAGTTGACGAATTGCCCAAGAGACTATATCGCGCTATAAAAGATGAAATGACACACGGTGGTACAAGTCCTCAATTACAGGTCCTGTCAATAATTAACGGATTGAATAATCCTGAAAAATTTCCTAAGGCGCCCGATTACAAATTATTGCTGCAAGAATGTCACAACTATCTTTGTGAATTTAATAAATACACTAGCGCTGCTCAAAAAGGGCTCGTGAGAGACGAATGTCAATCTAGCGTCACCTATCTCTTGCGATCTAGCTCTAGCGTGTACAATCTCATCAATACTAATTTACCGGCGAGAACGGTGCAATACCACGATCTAATACGGAATAGAATGACTATGGTGTCAAAATTACTAATGGGCGGTATCAATAAAAAACTAACCAAAGATGAAATAAACAACGGTTATATGAGACAAATCGTTAAAACTTTTTTAAAAGTTACAGATAATAACATGATACCCTTTGACGATTGTATGACTACATTTTCAAACTGTCCGTTTAAATATCCCGACGGTGTATTTTTAATTACCGAAGAAACTAAAGAATATCTTATAAGTCTCGGAATAGTTAAGTCTGCACCCCAAGCTGTAATGCACAAAAACATGACTACGATTAAACTCAGCGACGATGATTTTCATCCTATGTCTACTGTCGGACCTCGTAAATTAGCCGAAAAAAGAGTTAGTATGTCCGGTACTACGGATTGGGTAAGAAATGAAGATAACGCGTTTCATAAATACACGGTGGACACTCCGATGAGCGTGTCTTATATACAAAGCGGGGATAAATTTTTCCTACTGTCTCCTTTAACAGAGAAACAATTTGAGACTACATTTTTAGACAATAATGCTCTTACGGGCATAACTTCGTTCGATACGATGGTACCTGTTGGAATAAATCCTTTGCTTGAATCCTATCAAGAAATTTCGACTTCAACGTATTATACGGACCAACACGATACCGTACATCAACTCAAGATGGGAAATTTTAGGTCGTGGTTTGCAGACATTTCCTGGGGGACCATATATCTAGAACGTGCAAAATTTTTAGGGAGTTCGTTCCCTTTTCATAGAAGAAGCATGCAAGAATTAGTTTTTCCGCATGAAGAATTTATGGACTATGAAATGTGCGACTTCGTCATTGAATCTTATTATTGTACCAAATCGTTAGTGATAGCAAATGCTAAAAACATTTATAAGAAATACCACGAAATTAAGCAATTATTTCATAATCTTAAAGAGGCAGATTTATATGAACAGTTGTTTGGTATTATGAAGGTTCCCCCTCCAGCTCTGCCAGTGGATATTGGTGGTGTAAAACCAAATCGAAGGGGTGTTGTTGTGAATCTAACTGACCAACGAAAAAATCCCACACGTAGAACAAGAAATACCTTTTATGTAGCCCTGAAAGAATCATGTTCAAAATATGTTAGTGATTGTAATAATAATGATGCATTCATGGCTAATGAATTGAACGTTCTAAACCCAATCCCAATAAATACTACTTTCTTAGCTAATAATGTAGGGCCTATAGCTACATGGGATGGCCCCTCTGTTCTTTCACATTTTGGGCCAGCCAATCTCAATTTAATCCATTTTGGGGCAATATCACCGAATGCTATAAGACATCGCATGTCTCTCGAACTGTGGTGTAAACATATAATACAAGACTATAGAGTTACTATCATGAAAGATTTAGGGTATAAAAATACAAAAACAACGAACGTAAAAACGAACATAATTGATAGATGTATCTTGAAAGCATTTTTGTTAAAATACGATGATTTTCTATCAAAAACGATCTGGTGGAACACTTGTAGTCCTGGGTTCGGATTGATCTTTACAAGAACTAACTTCGCTTTAATGGATCATGCTGTTATGTGCAGACCTAGTGGATACGGAAACGTATGTTCTAGACCGGGAATTAGACGCATGGGTCAGTACGATTCCGCGTTTGATACTATTACATACAGATTAGAGTTTCAACATAGTTTTTATTCCAATTCTTTAAATATAGGATCTATACTCGTACCTAATTTTTATATGAAATCAATTCTTACTACCGGTGGCCCCACGACAGTTACTCCGCAAAATATTGATAACTATAACACACAAATGGAAAACGCCTTGGAGTCTATGTCTTTTTCTAACCAAGTTAACGATAGGTGTAATCCTTGGTATCCCATTATTACTCCTGTGTGTATGCCCGCAAGTATGTTTGAAAATGCTAATACCGTAACCGGTCGGTATAGCGGACATTATCTTACCGAAGATGACTATGATGAACACTGGAATAACATAAAAATTTGGATATAATTTACACCGACAAAATAGGTTTGAATGAGGTGTATATAAATCCTAAATGTAATATCAACTATACTTTGTATGATCAAGAAAGAATGAATCACAAAGGCAATCCTCTCATGAAATACCATACGTTTAATCCAAGTGCGTCTGGCTCAAATCAAATGACGTTAATGCATCATCAAAGAGCCGAAAATGTTAGTAATCCTTCGATGATGATGAATCAAGATACATCCGCGTTATTAAAAGCCGATCACGTGCTCTATAATAGATTAATATCCGATTCTACCGGTTTAGCGTTTAATCAAACTTGTTGGTCCGGTGATGTATCTCCACTACAATCTGAGACTAATTTATCTAAAGCAAAACGTATACAGCCCAGAGTAGAAGAAGCGAAAGGTGGTATTTATTTTCCCGGATTTGCTAGTCCTACTATACAATTTTCAGCTACTAATACTCATACCTATTTTACATCAGGCAGCATGAACAATTAATTCCGAAATCTCGAATTTTAAAATTTTAAAATTTTAAAAAATTTTGAACAAATATGGACAATAATAAAAAAGTCATAAATATGGACAATAAAAAAGTCATACATATGTACAGATTGGGTAAATTTGAGAATGTGGAAGATGAAAACATTTCGTTAAGTGAGGGAATTTCGAAAATTATAACTTGCAATAAACGTATGTATAACGGACTTGAGAACATGAGACAATGTAAAGAATTGGTATATCATGGCATATTGATAAATGCTGATAAATATCAGGGTATATTCATAAACGATGATGATGATAATTATATAATTTCACTATATGATTACATATATAAACAAGATGATGAGAAAGACTATGATTTAGTCTGGAAGGAAGATATAACAACAACAAGTAATGGTAGTAGTCCGTCATCTGATCCGTCGTCGTCGTCTAATCCGGATAATAATCCGTCGTCGTCTGGCGATTGTCTGTTGTATATTAACAATCCAGAAATAAATGAAATGTTATGCACATTGACTAATTGGAATCATCAATAGAGTTGTGGCTGTTGTATATTAACAATCCAAAAATAAATGAAATACATTGACACATCATCAATAGTTGTGGAACGGCACTCCATCGGAGATGGAGGGGTCGGTGGAGGTAATCTCGGATGTAGTAGAATTGACGACAATAGTTGTTTCAATAGTTGTTTCTTCTTTTTTTGGCACCACGTCGTCGTCGTTGTGTTGCAATATTTTTTTCACAACTTTAAGCATTTTTAAAAATGCAAATGCCGAAGGAGTATCCTTTCTTAAAAATTCATCACGTAGATCGATTGATGCTTTGTTGATGATGTTCAAATATCCGTCTATGGAGTATTTTTTCTTGAATTTATCGTAATTTAAAAGAGTAAATTCATTAGACATACCCATAAGATATAAAATTAACAACATGTAATTAATATTCGTAGTAAGATTGTTAAGATCGTTTTTCCGATGAAATCTAAATTTATTAACTCTACATATTGTTTTGTATTGATTATTGCCATCAACAACTGCTGGTTCTGATTCGAAAGAAATGAATCCATTTAATTGGTGTTGAAGACGGCAGCTACGAAAATAGTTATCGTCAATTATACTATTTAAAATTTTGGTTTTCATATGGAGCATCATACGTGGGGAAACCATGGAATTACAATGTTCTAATAAATCAAGAGCCTGGCGGCCTAGATCTTTCAATTTCTTATATGACGAAATTTTGATTAATTTGTCAATGATAAAAGGCGGGTGTTGAATGTACACAAAAAAATAAATTCTTAAAAATTCATGATTAATATACAAATCATTGTTAAAATGTTTGTTAGATTTTCTATATTTTTTAGCAGCCTTCGCATTTCTCTCTTTCTTTCCAGACATGATGCGAACAATGCGAACGGTACGAAGGCTAAAAATGAATATGACGATTATCTCTAGCTGTCTTTATATAGACAACGGGGTAAATTCCGAGACTTCAGAAAATACTACTTGATGATATTATACTTTATATTTAAAAAACTTTGCTGTGTAAATACTTTGCTGTAAATTTAAATTTTCTCTTCATCTCGGTTAAAAATAAACAAACGGAATAAATTGACAAATATGAACATATGATTATAATTTAGTGTTGATAAATTATATATATAACATAAGCTAGATAAGCGTATCATAATTTCTTTGTGGCGAGCGATCTATTTTTATCCAAAATGTGCGATCGTGATCATCCTGCTGTTACGAATTTACTTAAGCGAATTATGAGTTTGGATTATGATTATTATGATGATGATGATGGTGGTAATGATTATGATACTGACGAAGAATTTGACGAAGTTGTTCCTAGAAAAATACGCAAACTTACGTCAGAAAACACTTCACCAGCTTCACAAGCTGCTGCTTCGTTGGAGACAGCGGTTATTCCTAGAGAACCCATGAAAAAGGATAACAAAACCTTAAGCGTTCGAACCAGACGAATCGTATCTAAGATCACCAAAGAAGCCACAACGTGTGAATGTAGTTATATCATAACGTATCAAAAATATTTATACAATGGAAAAAATTCTTCCATTCGTGTGATATCGTCTTCTACTAGCACCTGCAAGACCAAATCGCCTACTATTGTTCGTCAAAAAAGAGAGTTTGAAATTACTGAAAATCTTCATACAGATTACATTCACAAGCCCTTGCCGGATTGCAAAAGAGTTTCAACATGTCTACCAATTGGTCGCCCACAATGTCGCCCACAATGTCGGAATTGAACAATAAAATTACCCAGTTGGAACAGAAATTTGAAGAACTGTCTTTACGTGTTGCTATCGCCACTACTACCAAACACCGTTTCGAAGAACAGCCAAAGGTGACAAAAAAAATGCAATGGTTTTTATCTAAATATGATCAACAATATTCTTTAATTCCGATGAATTGTATTCCTGGAGTTGGTATTACTACTTTAGAATATCTTAAAGAACATAATTTTACGACAAAATCTTTATTCGATTTGGCGATGAAATGTGATAATGTAAACGAATTTATGGACAAGTTACAACTAAAAACACGTCATATGACAACTGTGTACAATAGTCTTAAATTATATATAGATAAGTACATATTGTGATATTAATTATCAGGGATTTTTATTTTCTGTGTTTAACCCATTTAACCTATTTAACCTATTATATATACTGCTTGTGATCTCTATTGATACATCATATATGATGTATCAAATCCATAAAGCCTAAGTTTTTTTTTTCCTATAACACAATGTAAAAGCTTCACATGTATTTATATATATATAATTATGCAAAAAGAATCTGAATGTATAGCATTATTTCAAGACGAAGTAACTTATCAATTTGTTTTGACTATACTAAACGAAAGAGATGTGTCGTTTTTAAATACGAATAAAACTATTAGATCTATGATTGAATACGTGGATAGATGGCTTGTAAACGCAATCGTAATAGTAAACTGTGCATCCTTTATGGGTACAACTAATATAAATCAATTTAAAGAAGCTTACAATGAGTTTGATTCAGCGAATACGAATTTTTATGACATGTTCGTCTACGATAATATCAAGGAAATATTTAAACCTTTCATAGTATTTTTAAAACCGTGGCTGAACGATATATTGAACAAAGTTTTGGTAGACGTTCATAAGAATATCATCGGAAAAGTTTTGTTCTATTTGCTTTTAACTAATAAGATTTGTCTTCACGATAAAGTTTTACAAAGTTATAGATATAACTATCCAAATCCGTTAATAGTACTAGAACAAACGTATCGCAAGATAACCATACTACGGGCGTTAATGTCTAAAACCTACGACAAAAATGGCTAAATACATAAGTTCTATATTAATGCATATAATGGGCGGAGTTCAACGGCATGATGAAATTACTCATTCTACGGAACGAAAGAAAATTCGGAACGATTTTATCAAAAATAATAAACAATACGTGGATAAAATCAAATTTATCAACGATGATGGCGATTGCACTTCTAGTAGATCATCGAACGGTACCACCATCTTCGATTTTTACCCCTTAATCATAACTAACGATAGCAAACACCAAACTAAAGGAATTCCGAATTCTATAACGATGTATCACAATACATACGAATCTTTGCCGTCTAGCAGCATGGACGAAGATGTAAATATGTTAAAAAATAATTTTTCTAGTTTAATCAATACTATCTTGAAATCTCACGAATTACAAACGGCTTCCATGCAGATGATCAGCAAAGCTAAAATGTTCCACGAAGATAATATACTTCGCGGGATTATGTATTTTTTGAATCATAGAAATAAGTTCGATTTACTTCGCCAATTGTTTTTAGACAGCGACGATAGCTATGTGTTCGTGTACGGCTTAAAATCCCTAAACGATAATAAACTGGTTCTAGATAAAGAAATTGTCTTATTATTTGATTCGGATGTATCTAAAACCATAACTTTAGAATTTACCAATAAAAAACCCTATTATATAGGAGATCAAGATAATTGCGTATTATATTGTATTGTCGTATCGAAATTACAGTATAATCCTATGATCGACAACCGTATTCGAAACGGATACGAAATCGATACAAATAATTTAAGATCCGTTGAATTAAGAGCCAACAATCGTAGGTCCGTTAGTGTTATGTCTAGACGTGCAGCTTCGCCAGTAAGAAGACGACAAAATAAGAGAAAAAGATCTCCGGAATCCGATCGGTCCAATTCAGAAGATGAGGAAACGAAATATAATGATGATAATGTTGATGATGCATCTGGCGGATTACATTATAAAAGACTATCGCCAGCTACGCCTCCTCAATTTAACAATGATGTTTATATATCCACTCGCAAAGCGAATAAACATAAGCGTATGAGTTTATCACGTCTATAGATGTGTTTTTGTATCTTTATATACCTCATTTTATCTATAATAAATGTGATTTTTATAGGTTTGATTGATATACCTCATTTTGTTATTATATATATTAATAAATATGATTTTTATAGATTTCGGTCGAATATGTTGAGCTAGATAAAAACACGAATAGTGTTTTTGTTTGGAAACGTATTTTTGACCAAAAATCTAAACATTTTAATCATGTCCGTGTTAATGAAATCCATTGTTTTGTCTCCTTCGTG
This sequence comes from Clione limacina, assembly GCA_032362205.1. Lineage (NCBI taxonomy): Eukaryota > Metazoa > Mollusca > Gastropoda > Pteropoda > Clionidae > Clione > Clione limacina. The sequence goes on from JAUUEB010030325.1 coordinate 13,646, forward strand.
TCAAATCATTTCTGAAGACGTTATTTATGAAAAAGATGACCTATTGGATTCTATATTACTACAAAATAAAATTTTATATTCTACCGAATTAGATTCCATAAAATTGGATCTATACGATAAATTAGAATATGACATAAGTTCTGAAACTATACAATTTAGACGAAACCGCACTACTGTAAAACACACAAATGTAGTACAAGAACAGCGTAAACAAGAAGATAAATCGCTCGGTTTGAGTAAATATCAAATTGCTAAATCTTATATATATTTAAACACGAAATGTTGTACTGATTTGATGATATTTTTCTATCCCTTTGTATTTTGGTACGAATTATATGGCAAACTCGAATTTCATTATACATGTTTGGTATCAGAAATTTTCCTTAACAACTATGTTGTAGAAATAGTTTGTAAAACACCTAAGTTAAACTTTGAAAATTTATACGATCGTATTACCAAACATTGGTATGTGTACGAAGAAACAACGACCTCAGAAAAGAGATGCTAATTATTAACAGCATCGGGTTTATTCATTATTTTTTAAAATTTCTGTCGATGAAAAAATGAGTTTACGTAAAAAATATAGTATCATTATAATGTGTGTATAAAAAGAAAAAAAAATATTCGCTGTTCATTGTGCGATTGTGTATATAGTAATATAGTCACATAGTAATATAGTCACATACTAATATAGTCACATACTAATATAGTCAAATTATCAATATGGAATTAACACTTTATAATAAAACTACTAACGAAAAAACACCATTGTCTGATTCACAAGAAGAACAAAGTAGTAGTGTTCGATATCTACAACATGCACAAGTAGATAGTGTTCAATTCCTACAAGAAGAACAAAGTGTCGTACCACGACGAAAAGCTAAAAAAAATAGACATGATGACGTCAGTGAATCATCTCAACCAAAGAGGCCGCGCAAGAAAGATTCAACAAAGAAAGAATCCAGCTCGTCTCCCGATGATAGCACCCGTGATGGCTCTCGGAGAAAGCTTTTCCCCGACAACGGTAAACAAGATCTCCTTACCATCACTCAAGATATTAGTGATGAAATGAACAAATTCATCATTGGCACACACAAAAATATTGAGGAGTATATAAGCAATTATAAAGCTGAGTTACAACAAAACGCTCAGAACTCGATCGTAGCCCAAATCGACAATTATAAAGCTGAGTTACAACAAAACGCTGAGAACACGATCGTAGCCCAAATCGACAAAATGAAAGACGCTCACAAAGAACTACTGTTTAAAGAATGTATGGAGAAAATTGATGAGTGCTTTGATAACAAGTAAAATTGATTTATAACATTCTTTTTTTTTGAATTATTTTTTTATTTTTTTAAAACTTCTATAAATTAATAAATGAGTTTTCGGACAAAAGTTATGATGTATTATTAACCTATAAAAACAACCTCCGAGACGATATGAATGTATTCAAACATATCCATCATCATGTGTATCTTATCAAAACTAGGTTTAAAAACAAACACAGTTATCGTGGTAACAAAACACAGCTTGTTATATGTGAATTCTATCACTGATTACACAGCAGCTGGCTCTGTGGACAAGATAGCACCAACAATGCTATTTTCTTTCAATGTTCCCCATGGAACTGTTTCTGTTAAACCATCGATTAAAAGTGGAGATGATTTGGCACATTTGATCAACATTCATCGCGAAACTAAAGTTAGGAACGAAACTGAAGGTGATAGCATCCGTAGAGTTGACATATTTCACGATCGAGGGTACAAAATTTTTGTTGGACTTAGAGAAGAGATGCACAATTTGGCGATCAAAGATGCCAGTGAGTCGGAGAAAAAATGTTTATCGACTTTGGTTGATGTCAACATCAAGCACGGTACCCATGCGGTTTATGCTAAACCACAATCAGCAAATAATGACTGGACGGGTATAAAACTTGATTTTTATAATACTACCACTCAGTGTTATTTTAAAGATTCGGAGCTGGATGGAATAATTATTCCAACATGCCATGAAACCAACCCAACTGGAATACACAAATATAATCAGTTGATAATTTTTGGTGATGATGTTCACAAAACTAGAAGTTTTACAACGAACACAATTATAAATGAGAAATATGAATATAGATTCATGAAATCGAAATACCCTCTTCGGAAGGCACCCAAAGACGGTTACACCGGTGAGCTGATGACGTTTAACGTCGGCGGAGACATGATGTGTCACAAACCTAGATTTCTAAAATTCGACACTAGTGGTGTTAACGCAAACGTCAGTGTTGGAGAACTTTTTACCAGTAATTGGAGAGAGGCGGGTGTGAGCCTGAAACTATTCAATTCGTTTAAAGAAGAGGACCGTCTTTGGATGTTAAAAGAACACCCTCAGGAGTACAATGTGTCAAAGGAGGATTTGGCAAAGGATGGTTTTATCAGGGGATCCAGTGGTGATCGAGTAAAATGTGTTTTTTGTGACAGTGTCTTGCATTTGTGGGAAAAGGGAGACGTGGTAAGAACTGAACACAAGAAATTCAGTCCGCATTGTCCGTTGATCAACGGAACGCAGACCAATAATATCCCAATGCAGACGATGAATATATTCTGATGATTGTTGTCCGATATGATGATTGTTGTCCGATATGGCCAGATGACACAATGTTCAAATTTGTTTTTATGTAAATAAAGTTACAAAGATTTTTAGTATTTTTTTCATTCTTCTTTTTTAGGTTTATTATTATGTTTTTTTTAAAACTTCAATTAATTTATTTTTGAGTTTACGGAAAACAAATTCAAACTCAAAAACTAAAAACAAATTCAAACTCAAAAACTATATAATAAGTAGTGAGGACCGCCAGCTAAAATCTTCCGACACCATGTATGCCTCCATGAAGAAACATCCTAGCGCCTACGTGAAGTGTTCATACTTCAAGTTTGGACTAAAATTCACGCAGGGAACACCTATAAAACCAGAATATGGTTTATTAGCAGATAGA
>JAUUEB010030435.1:0-13939 GCA_032362205.1 Clione limacina
GAGAGAGAGAGAGAGAGAGAGAGAGAGAGAGAGAGAGAGAGAGAGAGAGAGTTTAAGATACATCAGTCTTCATTATGTCAAGTGAATAATAAATACGAACATAACCCGTCAGTCTATTGTCACATACAATATGCAACAAATTCCATAGACTCATTAAAACCATAAAATATAATTCCCCCATCTCCGTTCACATGAGAGACATTTGGAAATGAATGAGAAATCAATTGCTATTCCAAAAACACTTAGCAATTTCAAATTGCTCAAGCCTTAACAGAATTGTTGAAGAAAGGCGATTTCCGTTTGCCGAGCTTTACGAGTTGTTAAACATTTCATTTACAATTGTTGTTTATTTTGCAAAAGAGTAATTTCTTGTGTATTTCTAACTTGTTCATTCTACTTCTAAAGGAATGTAAATCGGTATATCAATAAACTATTTGATTACAGAAAAGACGGAATTGGTCATTCGATGCACGATGCATACTAATGGGAAAGTTAATTGTTTAAATAAAAACTGAGCTAACGATCACATTTTGACAAACAATAAATGATTGTAATTATGAAAACAGAACTCCAGATAAGGGTTATACATGACAATTGAGCAGAATTAGATATATATAAAAATCGTGTTGTTTCAACAAAATACAACTCAATATGTCAAGTGGTTCAGTAATAAAGCTGTATTATATAAATAAGAAACATATATGTATGATTCGATAGATAAGATTTTGCAATATATCAAGTTATATACAATTGCCAAAAAAAGCTAGAAGTGTTTTTATATATTAAAACAAATAGCTATCCCATTAACTCTGGAAAATCATGTACATTGCAAGGATTGTTATGTTTAACAACGTATGGATTATTTCCCGCTATCTAAGTGTTTTTTTTCGTAATACCAACTATTTCTATACAGCACTTTATTATGTAAAGGATGCATTTTTGGGGAGCAATTATAGGTCAACAAACATGTATGAACTATCTTAAGATTAAACAGAACTGTTCTTCATTTCCGTTTCCTTTGATCACCGTACTTGTTGAAATGTTTATCAAAATAAACAAGGCTCCATGATCAAATATTTACACATTTAAATAATTATGTTGCTTGTACATATCGTTTTTTCCCGTACAACTCAATTTATTAGAGCCTTATCATCATGTTTACACCAACAGACGCAATAAAATATCATGTTCATTCTCAGCTTCCTTGGTAAAATACAATGAAAGCTACCGGGTTGGGTGTCTTGCCAGGCACTAGAATAAAAACATTCGCATGCTATAGTCAGGAAACCAATTAGCAACATTGCTGAGAGAGAGAGAGAGGACATTTTTTTCCCGAGGGAAATAGCCGGAAACGACAGTATACCACTAGACCAGGAGAATTGTAATCATACCTTCGTGATTTCTTACATCTTCGTTAACGGAATAGATAAGTTGGTAGAAGAGTAGAGAAAATACAAAGGGTATTAAGACAGCGATTGGAAATTGTTGAGGATAGGAAGGTAGGATGTGGGCTGGATGATAGGATAGCCAAATCTAAACTAGATCTAAAGACAAAGTATATTTGTTTAACACATTTGTATATAGTATACATCAATTGTGTATATATAGTTGAGATGACACAATTTATTGATTTTTACGGAGGTCTTATAGCTGGTTGCAATTTTTAACTAACCGTGAGATAAATTATGATAAGAAGCTTTCGGTGTCGGTTGATATCATTGTCTTTCATTTATGAAATATTGAGGGTTAGTTATCATATAGAAAGTTACACGTTTTACATATAACATTTACATCTGCAAAAAAGTTAATGAGTTTAAACGTGTTTCTTTTGTTTACGAAAATGTTTAAATAAATCCCCATGACATGTTGAATTACAATTGTCGAAATTATGAGTATTTTGTTCTTAATTAATTTTATATTTATTTCACGACGACAACTATTGGGCGAGTCTAGCCTGTATGTATATATAATAGTGTTTCTATCTCTTTCACTTATTGGCAATATTTATAGAATTTATAATTGTTATGTTAATCCAGAAACATGTGTATTGATATGACTAAGTAATGGCCTTTGTCGACTTGTTTGTCTTTGATAATTTTGAAAAAAAATCATTTTTTACAGAGTAAAGTCCCGTATATAATTTCGATGTATGTCTTTCACGCAGTTAAGGCATCGCATTGAGAACGAACCTGACATATTGGACATACGATAAGAACCTGCAATGGATTTTTTTAACTTTATCAATTGTTTGTAAAAATAATCATCAGAATTATTACAGTTGCGTTTGTTGCTATAAACTTTTTGTTAGTTTAAACAAACACGCTGTGATCTCATTGTCAAATGTAGGATTCTGAAATTTTGGACTGATGCTTTTTTAGATAGTTTTCTAAAATCTGTTCACTAAGCTTTTGAAAAAGAATACATTTTGGCAAAATAAATTCCTTTAATGGTTTTCTGTATATACTTGTATGTAGAGAGGACGTATCGTTATAACTAGGACACTCAAATGGTGCACATTGGCCCTTCTGGTGTTCTTATAAAACATGTTTTAACATAAATGTGGCCCTTGTTGACATATATTATATGTGTTTTATCTTGAATTAGCAAACATGCTATAGTTGCATCGTCCAAAGTAAGATTTCAATTTCCTTGACTATCTAAGCAAACTTGACTTTTTTAGTGCAAAATGTATGAGAACATCTGGCGTCAGGTCATACATTTTGCATCCCGCTAGCCGAGCGTAAGCGTTACTTGAAGAATATTATCACGCTATATTATCTTAACAAAGGTTAAGGGGTTGGAAATTTAGTTACAATTGATTTAAGGTTTGGTTTTATTTACTCTTTCGAGTTTGGATACGAAGTCTTTAGATTGTATATTGTGTAAAAAAGTAATTGCTTCCAATAGTTATACTAGAGATGAAAGCAAGAAATAAGAAAAAAAATGCGGAATGAAAGTGGAAAATATTATAGTGTTTATTTAAACATTTAATTATACAATGATTTTTCATAGTTTAAAACCCGTGGATGTATGACAATGACATTTTTTTTCTTTTTTATCTAATGTTTTGTCAAGGAGACATGGTTTAACATGTACATAAGCAGATTGTATGTGTATTTTGCAGTGTATGTTTTTGTATCCTTGCATTATTGTTTTGATTTGTTTTGTAAAATTAAAAAAAAATGATGACCGGTAAAGCGATTAACTATTGCTTTAAATTAATTTTGTTTTTGAAAAAAATGCTGTTGTGTTTGTAATTTTGTTCTTTCATAGTTAAACATTTTTTAGGTGTACGTAATTCATTATTAACTTTTGTCAGATCTAAACAATTTTTTGAAACCCAGGTCGATTAAAATGTATATAATAAGACATAACACAATGTGCATTTTTCACTTATTTATTTGTGTAATTTATATATCTTTTTAACATCAAATAATAAGAATTCACTCCTTTCTTTATGTCTTGTTCTTCAAGTCAGCTACTCGAGAACAACTGGCCAGCATCAGGTTTTCTATTTCATACAGGGAAGTCTAAATTGACATCAAACGATTACAATAAGATATAATGAATACTGAAAAATGATAACTGGTTTTACTCAAGTTATTCTCGAAAGAGAGAAACAGTTTTTTCTTTCACCTAAACTATGAATAGCTTACCACAGTAATGTGAAACTTGATCGCAACAACATTTATTTACGTTTACTTTTAAGATAAGGATCCACTCAGAACGAGCGGACATTTAATTATTCGTCCTGGCGAGTTCTGGACAATGTCTAACCTTTTCTTCTCTTTGCTTTTTGACTTAAGTCCCCTGGTTTGACTGTATCCCCATATAGACCTTTCTTTGATTGCCTAATTTGACCAACCGTATATTTACCCGACTGTCTGAGCACTTCGATTCTTATCCATTCACATCTTCTTTGTTCAAAAAATGTATATTGCGTACTATGTCCCTCTTTTTGTATTGAGTTTTGGCTTGTGTTGCTTCATCAAATCCTTCCTTCTTACCTTTTGAGATATGTTTATTACTCTCGAACAATAACACACACACACAAACACACACACACACACACACACACACACACACACACACACAGACACACACACACACACACACACACACACAAACAGACACACACACAAGAAGAAAATATACCACGACATAGTATAATTGTGTGCGTGTAATAATTGTGTGAGTGGAACAATATGTCACGCTAAGTCTACACGAAAAGTTACGAATGCAACAGTTACGAAATTCAGGTAGATTCGGGCAAATGGAACACCGATTAGAATCGTTCAATTAAGGATGAAATAGGGATATACCCGGACCGTGAGTGTAATTTTTTCCTTCTCTTTCAGATCCCAAAATGGCTTAAATGCATCATTTATCTTCCATTTTTCAAAACTGTCCCCGACTCCCTCAACATAGCTCTAAATTGCACAATTTGGCTCCCACACCAAACAGACCGTGAGTGGTGTTTCTTTCTTCTCCTTCTGAGACACAATGATTTTAAATTCACCATTTAGCTTCAATATCTAAGTAATTTTCCACAACTTCCTTTAACATAGCTCCGTAATGCAGTCTTAAGCTTCCATTTTTTCGGATACCCCCCCCCCCCCCCGGTAAATCTTGAACACAGGGAGCTAAATGGTTCATTTAAATTTTATTCCTTGATCATTTTTAAAACTTGAAAAAAAATATTTCTTTGATGATTTTCAAAAATAAAAACATTAGAATGACCATCACACAATGTGTCAGTTTACTTCATCCACTGTAGCTACATTCAATATGTACTCAAGTTTTGTAATACAAGTGATATTTGAAGACATTGAATATAATTGTTATATTTTAAAGCCGTTTATACAATGCACATTGCTTTTGAGCCACGTTAAGGGGTCGTGGAAAAAATTGAAAATTTGGAAGCTTGATTTCATTTTATTTTTCGGGGAAGCATTCCCCCTTAACGACATTATACTAGCATTATGTAAATAGCACAAATATGCGTAAATATGTATAAATTCTGATTTAAATGAAAACATGGGGTTTTTCTGTCCGGTGAACAAATTCGGGCAGCAAGAAAAAATTCGGACAATATGTGCAAAGCATCCCCCAAAGCCCGTACGCCAATGAGTTAACCCGGGACCTGTGGTGGTATAATAGGAGATTTTCTACTGATATAAATAGTAAAAAAACGTAGTTCACAGTAAAAAATGTGCGCACCCCTTTTTCAAAGTTCATGCTCATGAGAAAGAATATAAAACTAATGACTGTATTTGCACGACTTTTCTCCTCATTCATTGAGCAAAACATGTTTCTCGTAAGATCGAGTAATTTGGTATTAATATGTTAGAACTCAAGTTAAGATAATGTATGAAGTCTCATTCACATAAAAGTAGGGGTGCATTCCTTACTTACTACAAACACGAATATGACGTCATTTTTTAGAGACAAATTAAGCTTTGCGATCTGATTCCGTTTATTATAACGTAACACCTTAGCTGCGCACCTTGTATGGCATTATAAGGACAAAGTGTCGCCTCGGAATTACCACATAAATTCTTATTTTCATCACACGCAAATTTCTGCTCCGTGTTCAATAAACGATTTCTGTAGCTCGGGATCTATAGTAAACTAGTTTCATAGAATTCCCTCAGTATCTATGACAGCTTCGACTAATCTAAGGTAGCTTCTTTAGAATTACGGCCTATCCTCGATATGTTTGGTAATTCAAGTTAGCAGTAGATAAGAAGTGCACCCCTACTTGTGTTAAATGAGGATTTATACATTATTTTAACAGAAATTCTTAAATATAAGTATAATTACCTTCTAAACAGTGATATTTGGAAACCAATCTTACGAGGAACATCTTATGCTCAAGAAATTTGGAGAAAAGCCGTGCAAATGCAATCATATATTTTCTATATTTTCTCATTGGCATGACATTTGAAAGAAAGGTGCGCACATTTGTACTGTAAACCATACGTTTTTAACTATTTCTATCAGTAGAAAATCTCCTATCATACCACCTCTGAATGTTAAAATTGGTAAGTGTAAGCTTCGTGCTCCTTTATTGTGATCATCAGAACTCATGAGGAAATAAAAATCACATCAAAAGACAAGCGAGTTGTATTACTTATTTCTCGCCTTCTTAAAAAGCAGATTGTTTGTGTTCGTCTCCATCAAACACTGCCTTTATAGTCCGTAAGTAACACTCACTTTATTCAACCGAACATATATATTTCTGAATCACTGCCTGGGCGCAAACGCGGCATTGACCCCTAATATAGCCCTTACAGGGATAATGGGTGGGGTGCATTTACTGATCCTTGAAGCGTATAAGCTTTGAAATGTATTAAATTATCCCCAGTGACGTCCTGACCATGAAATGTTTAATTTCAGCAATCTTGGGTTGGGCATACCCTGGCAAGAAACCCACAAAGGGCGCCCCTGGAGGCATTTATTCAGACAAAAAGTACCAAAGCTTGACTTTGTCTTAGATCGTCCCTGGTGAAGCCTTGAATATGAAATTTACAATATAAAAAATAGTGATCGAGTGATGTCTTCGCCGACAAGGAGACCCACTACCCCATATCTCTTTCTTTTTTGTAATGAGGTCCTTGCTTAAACGACAAAACAACATAAAAAGATTAAAGGCTACTTTATATCAGACATAGAAGTCAAGATAAGTCAATATGACGATAAAACATCCTTTTTTAGACGGCTCAGAGGAATCTTTCAAATTTTGTGTACACACCACCTTGGAGTATGCCAAATACTCAAATTTAAGTATGAATTTTGATAAAACAAAAGTGCTACCGTTTGGTTGTGATGTTCCACCCGAAACCGAATATTTAAAAGATTTACATTTTGAATGGAATCAACAACTTTTACAGCTTTTTAGGGATGGAATTCACCACATACCTAAGTAATATTACACACAACAATATACACGACAAGTAAACAAGCATGAAAAAAGAATTAGAAATATTGAGCAAAAGCGATTTGACTCCCTTTGGAAAAGTAACAGTTATTTAATCTCGGGTCCTTTCGAAGGTTGTCCATATTATCCAAACATAAGCTACATCATCTAACACACTGATTAACAAAATTAAAAATATGCTTTACAAATTCCCATGGAAAAATAAACCCTATCATATAAAGCGAGGAACATCGAAGCAGAGACTTAAGAATGGCTGACTTAATATGCCTGATATTAAACTATTTGACGCATCTTTAAAAACGTCTTGGATGCGGAATCTTCTTATAGGTAATACCAAATGATAAGAGATAACAGGTATTAAAGTTTAAATATCGTTAAACTAACCATTTTTCACCAGAGTAAATAACAAACATAATTAAAAAACACACACAACCCTTTTCAGAAACATGTTTCCAAAAGACTATGCTGATGCATATTATAGAATATCGGATAACAAAAGTTTTATGGCAGCTAGCTTTTTGTTTAATAAGAATATTAACATCAATAAGAAAGCGGTAAAAAAACAACGTATTTATGGACAATTACCTTTATTTTTTAAATTAGTAAAAGATTAACGGAAATTCCATGAGTTATAATGAGTTTGAATAACAGTTTTATAACCCTAAAATAAGCTTCATATTATTGACCTGTTAGAATGTTTTAAAAAAATTTAAAAAAACACAAGCATGTGTACATTTTTAAAAGATGATGAACTGAGTAATAGTCAGCCTCCAATACAAAGCCAGATGAAAATTATCAAAATCTGTTCAGCTATATATAACACATTGAATAAAACAGACTTTAAACCAACAGGAATACAAAAATGGCAGCAAACATTTGACACTCTCAACCAATGGAAACAGTTTTCAAAATCTTAATAAAAACTTCATCTGACTCTGGACTAAAATGGCTATAGTCTAGAATCCTTCACAATTTTCTCACAACAAATAGATCAGGTTCAAAGTTTAGACCCGAACAATCAGACTTAATTGAATTCAGTAATGATTGGTCAGAAACTATAGCACATCTATTCTGGGATTGATGTATAACAAAAGAATTTTGGATCAACTTAGGACATTACATTAATATTAAATACAAACAAATAGATTTGATTTCACTAGACTAGAGAGCTGGTACTTTTTTGCATTTGTAATAAAATCAAGACTGATGATATTTGTAACTTAATCATACCTTTAGCAAAACACTATATTTATAAATGTAAGGTAAGGATGTAAGGTTCTGCCAACATTAAACAGTTTTAAACATATCATACACTACAAGTATTCAGTTGAGAGCTGTATAAACAAAAATATACTCAAATTCAGAACTACATAGCTCCCTTATGCAAATATGTTCACGTCATTGAATCTTTCAAATTCGGAAATTTAAATCTATAATACACAATTGCGTTTCATTAATATGCTTTTTTTTATCTAGAGGATTGAATACACTTGCAAAGATATTTTGAATGTTTTGTTTGTCTGTCTGTATGTATGTCTGTTTGTTTTTTTATTCTTATGATTATTCATATGTTCTGTTTATATTTTGTTTGCTTATCCATTGTTTGTCTGACAACAATCAAATATGTTAACAAATGTATACACATTGAAAATTTTACTTTACATATTACCTATATGTTATCTAGATTATTGTCAAAATGTTCTGTATATGAAAAATGGAAATAAAAAGTAGATAAAAAAGCATTCAGTGATTAGGAAAGATGCCATTTTTAATAACAAAAATCATGCTTATAATTGTGATGCAAAGTAAATTATGCTTTAAAAATAGAGGAAAGACAAAAATGTGGGTCATACATTGCCCAGTCATAAAATGGCCACTGTCCTTCAGGGAAAATAGAAACAAAAATGAAAGACCTCCAGCAGCATATATCAGTAACCTCATCAAAAAAACTCAGTGGTGTTCACAAGATGATACGAATCAGCAGCAACAGAAAAGAAAATGGCAAGCCATTGTAATATCATAATCTAGAATCAATCAGTGAATAGAAAAAACATTCCTTTTTATTGAAAACCATTCAAACATCTTAAAAATACTCTGAATATTATGATTATTTCACTCCCTGAAATGATATGCAGTGTCTTTTATGTTTTCTTACATGCAGCTTAATTTGCATCTCATATCTCATTCAAACAATATGTAAGCAGTTAAGACTATATAGAAGATTGTTATAGAAGTTTTATATAAAAATATTCACACACGCACGCACGCCCGTCTGCCCACACGCACGCGCACACACACACACACACAAACTAAATATCATATTTCACTATCAGTATTTATTGGTATGTTTGTTTCATTTTGTTAATATCAGCTCAGGTTAATTCAAGTCAATAATTGTCAATTGACTGATTCTGTGTAAATGAGTCTTTTATAGGCTCATGTTTTTCTAAACTGATGCTTCCTTTTGTTCAAACGGTGGTCACTATTCCACTTAAAAAATACTGTGTTAAAGCCTGCTAGAGTGACAGTGAATCAACTGTATCATTCATTATGAATTCTAGAGGTATCCATAAAAGTAAAACAAGCAAAGGAATAACAAACCTTCTTTCATATAGTATTCCACATAATTCTTAGAACGAAGAGCTGAGCCAACATGCATTACATAGTTGGAAACTTTTCCATTTTCTGTTATTGGAGCAACATCATTACTGTTAGGTCTGTAACGATGGATCACACAAAGTTTATCCAAATCTTGTTCTTCCTGAAATACAAAAATAGCAAAAATAGGTCAAGTCTTGGCCACAAAAAATTAATATAAATAAACCATATACAGTCAAAATTGTCCTTTATGATCATCTATTATCACAGGAAGAAAGGGTTCTTTATAGGCAAGTGGTTTTTATGACAGGTTTTTATGACAGGTTTTTATGACAGGTTTTTATAATATGTAGGTGGTCTTTAAAGCAAGTTTGACTGTTTCTGAAATGATAGGATTTAAAAAAGCTTTTGTGGGTTTTTAATAAATGATCTTAAAATAATTACTTTGTTAAAAAATAAAAGAAATCCTACATCAAATATAAGAGTTTTCACTCGTCGAACAGCTGATCTTGCATAAGCCGCTGTTTTATACTCCCATTAAAACATTATGGTGCTTCTTTTCACTCTGAAGATGGTGACTATCCAGCTACATAGGGTACTTTCTTATTTAGACTTTCAGATTAACAGTTGAGCAGTCTTTATATGGAAGTATGTTCTGAATGAAGATAGGGGTCTAGGTTGGGGTAAGGACCCACCAAAGTGTTTTACATAAAAACAGGACCATGTTTAGTTGTTTTCTTGCGCATAATCAGTCAACTATCAAAAGAGGAATTCATAAGAGCTTCAAGCATTCTTAAAAATCATGACTGAAGATGACTTCTGTCAATAAGAAAAAGTAACATTTACTTTCTTTTAAACTTAGATACTTACAAAAACTTTGTTTGCAGTTTCTTTTAATCTGTCTGCCTCTCTGTGCGGAACAACGCGCCTTGAGTTCTCAATCAACTTTGGCTTGACAGCAATTTTCTTACTCTTTTTTTCACTTTTCTTTGGTTCCATATCACTGGTGAATGATAACAATATGCAAATTTTGTTACATCTATATATGAATTTGTAATTTGTTCATCAACACATTTTAGGTCACATTAGTGTATTCACAAGAGATGTAGGTATATCACAAATTTTACATCCCTCAAGTCATAGTTTTACTATGTTGACCATTCTTAGCATGAATCTGTTAAGAAGGACTGTTGTTCAACAACAAAAAACAACTTCTGAGCCATACTAATTCACAAATTCACCACATTACATAGACTTACAAAACGTGTCCTTTATTCTTTGCAATCCCTCTGCTAAAGGATCTATGATATGAAACGTTTACAAAAGTTTTTAAAAGCAGGATTATGAAATAATTATAAAAAATAAGTTCATGTACATCTAACTGAATGGAATGTCATTCTTGTTTCATGCTGGCTTATTTTCAGGTGGAAAATAGAGTAGACATCATCATCGTCCATCATTTATAGTGTATTTTCCATGTAGCATGGGTTACACTTTTCCCCTAGAAATGGCACTTCGCCATGAGACACGGTTCAGGGCAAGCTCTGGTGCTAGACCCTTAGCTTTAAGGTCTTATGTTATGACCTCTCTCCAGGACTTTGAGGCCGAGCAGCGACATGGTCACCTGGGATCACCAAGTCCTGTACCTGCCTCAACCAGCATGATTATAATGTTATAAACTCTGTTTTTTCAAAAGTCAATTCTGAAATCAGTATTTAAAATAGCTCACCTGTTTTGGTTACATTCTTTTGTGTCATCAATCTCTTTCTCATTGAGATCATCTGATGGGTTTTCTTCAGACTCCTGATCTGACCTTGATCCTCTTTCTTTCTTATCTGGTGATTTTTTATATTGTTTTTCTCTTGACTTTGACCTTTTACGACTCTTCTTTTCAATCTCAGATTTTTCTAGCATATGGTACATCAAATCAAACGTTTTCTGAAAGATTATGACAAAGCTTATTGGTTTACACATAGAAAACTTGACAAAAATGTTATAAAATATCTGGTGTGAAAAAAAGTGTAATGCCTGTTTAATCATTTTCAAGCTATATCCAAGATATTTATGGAAACAGAAAAATCGTAATTAACAATTATATAACTAAATTTTGCATTGAATTGAATAGTGCCTTAACGCATTCGCAAAGTTTGTATATTATCTTGCATATGTAACCAATGTATAAATTATTGTCAGGAAAAGACTTTAACACATTATGTGAAAACCTTTAACTTTAAGAGTCTTTTTTGTATACAATAATAGTTTATATTGGAGTAAGATAATGTGATAAAAAAAAATTCACCTATTTTTCTGTAAAATTCAGAAAACCCAACAGTAACAAACTATTAAACAAAATAACTAGTACACTCTAATTTCTTACCATTGATGGTGTTGTTGTATATATTCCTTGTGTATCAAATCTATTTTCCCTTCTCTCACGATTCATGTACAGCTCTCTGTCATGAGAAGAACATTTTAAAAAGATAAATAAAGCAACAAGAACATAATAATTTGCTATTACACCTCAAAGACATTAATATTTTACAAGTGTCAACAAAACTGCCACACGCTGTTAAGTCACAAAAGAAGTGACACTGGAAAGGTCAGAAGGTTGATATGTGTCAAGAATCAAGCTAGCACTGCTTAGGACTTACTCTTAATTTGAAGGAAATAAATGAGCATTTACACTGTATGTGACTTGAAGACTAAAATAAAGACATAAATGCTGAAAACAAACTAGAATATTATATACTATAAAAAAAGGATTTGCTAAATTCAAAAAGTTATTTTATATTTTCATTTGGCACTAATGATTATTGTTATTACCCGTTGATTAAATGCTGAAAGGCCATTCAACGTAAAGTTACAGATTGAATTGAAATATTAAATCACTTCTTCTCATAACATATTATAACAAAGTTTACACATAGTAAATGTAAATAGCTATGGTAGCTGGCCTGCTTACCATTATAATCCTCTTAGACTTAATGAAAATAGGATCATGTATGGTTGACTTGGCAAGACTAATGCCAGGATTAAGAACTGTACTGAGTAAATTCTTGGCCATGCAATAGGCTTTGTGATCATCATATTGTACCTTAACCTTAATCCTAAGGTTGGTTTACTTGCGTAGTCTATAAATAAAAGTTTAAATATCCACATACATGATACATAATAGAGAAAGAAATAATTGAAAAGTCTCTATTTAATCTAATTTGTTTGGTAATCTTCTACCAAACCACTTGAGAACATGTCCATGTAGTGTGGTTTTTTACGAGTCTTTGTGAAACAACACAATATATCTAGAAATAAATAACTTTCTTAGACTTATTTAATTTTTAGATTATTTCTTAGTCATAATAAAGCAGAGCAGTTGAGCAAAGACTCACAGCTTCTTTGAAACTAGAGCTGATACATCCTTCACGTCTCTAGGAGTAAAGGTCATCTTTGAATGTTTAGATGGGGATTCAATAAAGTGTGAAATGTGTATAAGTCATCGTTTTCTATGCTTCATGCCGGGTGCCGTAGGCACTTCTCTGTGTAAGATCCTTTAAAGCCAGCGGGAAGTAAACAATCCGCCATTTATGTGGTTGTTATGTCTCGGTTTGCCAGTTTGTACACCGAAGAAAAGCCAGGATTTCCCATGTTTTCAGACTTAACTATCAAAAGTATTTTATACGGCCGAAAAAGAAGAGATGAAATAAATGTTTGGATTATTAGAATAAACTGTGTCTGAAAAAAGTTGACTTTTATATGAGCTGACGTGTGACGATCATTAACATCTGTTTATGATCGTCACGGCTGACGTGACTATTAATATTAATATAAATAAATTTCGGACTGTATAGTAATATATCTTCTTAATTAAACTTCTAAATTAGAATGTATTGAAATTGTCTCTTACACTTAGAATATTATCTTATTTAATGTGTAATACAACACGCAGATTCATCATCGGTGTTCCTATTCCCGAAGTCTCATCTTCTCTACGATTTTGTTTTGAATTCTACCATCTTCCAACCACACAACATGACCTAGCCATCTTATAAGCCTTGAAACTCGAAAAGTTGAGGCTTACCCTATTTTTTGAAGAACATCTTCATCTCCAACTTAAAGTCGAAAGTATATCATGATGCCGCTATCATTTTTTTCCCTCATGTGTGGCATGCAAATCAATTATGCGCTTCAGGCGCGTAACCAGAGGGCATGGGGGAATGTCCCCCATTACGGTTCAAAATACTCTAAATGTACACAATTTTTACCCCATCATAAGTTTTCGTGGTCATTGATTGGTCCCAAAATAAATGTGTACCCAGATGCATCCCCAACTGAACCCTAAAGGTGTGTTTCTCTTCCCTTTCTCACGAAGGGGTCTAAAATGCACCATTTAGCTTTAATTTTTCT
>JAUUEB010030545.1:0-16627 GCA_032362205.1 Clione limacina
AAAAAAATCTATATATATATATAGTTTTACTCACATTATAAAAGGTAAATATAAGGAATCTGAGAAATCAGACAATTTTGCATGCACCTTGACCCATGCATCACTGGGTTGTAATTATTCTCCTCAGCTTAAAGCAATGATAAAAGAAGAAAAAGGTAACCATTTCATTTGTTTCAAAATCTATTATTATATCTCATATCTTCCTTTTCGACTGTCCGTTTATCTTCTACCATCCTGTTATATAATTATTATTCTCAAGCGTTGTTAAAGGTTATCATCAGTAATAGTCTGCCAGTGAAATACCAAATATCCACATGACCCCTTGAAATAGTATAGATAATTTTGTTTGGTGTTTTCTGTGTTCAATACGTTAAGAGTAAAAAAAACAGTGTGTTACCACTTTGTCATCATTGGGTAATTTTCACAAGACTGACCACAAGAACTAACAAACGAGTATTTTTAGTCGAAAACTAAAACTTTTCAGAATATAACGGGAATGGTTGCAAATGAAAGGTATAGCTGAGACGATTGTAAATATGTATTTGGTTTGCGCTACGACAATTAGTTCCTTAGTTATGACCAGTGTGTCAATTCATGTTTAATAAGATGATTTATGATAAATGTATTTTGTATGTATTGGTTAATGCTATCAAATGACAAGATTTGAGATGGAATGATCAAGGACAGAGGAAAACTGGCCGCACAAATTGGAATTGTGACTTTGACATTATCATTAAAACCATACTTTTGACATTTTGGGTTGCATTTTGTCCCCTCTTTTGGAAGTTGGATTTCGATGATGGATGTATAATGTACCTGAATTTAAGAGCATTGCATCGTAAGTGTTTGTCTCCTCCAGTAAGTAAAGTTTCTCATCAATGCGTAGTGCGTAGGCCAACATAATAAAAAAGCGAAGTTGCTATATAAATGTTGTTACAAGATCTAAAATGAGGAAAACTCCTAATGACAGAGAGAGGCTGAACTATATTGTTTGTTGCTTTTTGTCCCCTGCGATGGATGTTGGATTTATATGAATAATGTATAACACACATGAAATCTAGTTGAAAAAATAACATGATCTACTCATGAATACCTTTATCGTGTAAGAGCTATCACATGTATTTCACAATTTCGCCTCCTTCAGCTTCCTAAAGATGCGTAACATGAAAGACAAATGAAGTTGGCATTTTAAAACATGAAATCCAAATGAAAAATAAAATATCTAAAAAGAAAACTTAAAGGGGTGAAACAAAGAACTTACCCCTTTAAAAAAATCACAGATCTATTAGTCACACATAACATCACAGATCTAATAGTCACAGATAACATTACAGATCTAATAGTCACACATAACATAACAGATGTAATCTCATTGAAGTGAATATCTCACCAAACTTTACCGCGTGAACAGGTTTAAGCCTTAACTTATTTGTCTGGACATTGGACAGGCCTTTAACCAGTCAATGATTTGATTTAATATCACAAATATATCGAGGTTAAAATTTCGAGGAAAATCGAGTACAGGTTCCTCTCAGCTACGAGATAACTCAAACTCAATACAAATTAAAACATGAGAATCGAAAATAAAAATTATAAATATTTTCTTACGTCAATATTCTGTAGAGTTATTTATTTGATATTTATTTGGAATACTATTTCACAACAAAACCAGTGTTTACGGCTTTAGTGATACCCTTAGAAAACAATCGTGCAATAATTATCTCATGAAACGTAAACAGTTTTGATAATAATTTTTACCCTAACAAACTACATATCAAGTGGGGCATTATATACTCTGTTCAATTTTTAACTTTACACTTTTTGAAATTAATTTAAAAAAACCCAATTAGACCGATTGGCTTGAACTTTACACACTGACTACTTGGCATAATTGTTCCTGGTGAGCTGTACTCAGATAAGGTTTGGGTTGGTTTGTTGGTTTGGAAAGTACGTGACTGTTACATGTCTTTTTTAATTTTTTTTATAACTACTCACAACGCGGCAATGATTTGTTTAAATAAGAAGTACACATTCGAAGCTTTGTCTTTTTGTAACATTTCGCAATTGAAAAAAGTTGTGTTTTGTACGTTTTTATGATGCCGTGCCTAAGCAATGATGAAAGAAATCAGTTTGTTGGAATGTTGCGCGGGGGTGCTTCAGTATTTAATGTTGCAGCCACGCGTCGTTACAGCTTTTCAAAACAAGGACTAAATTTATGCATGACAATTGACATTGCGCCAGCGCAAAGAGCTCGCATCACCACATAATTTGTATGGGCAAACAATCTTAGTGCTAAACTTATTGCCTGCCTACTCGCCGGATTTAAATCCCATTGATCATAATTTGTGGTACTTGCTTGAACGCAGTTTTCGAGGGAGACAAAACCAGCACCAGACACCTTTTCACCTTGAAAGAGCATTGCAAGAAGAGTGTAATTACATCCCTCAACAGGCAGTTCAACGGTTGATTAATTGAATGCGGACACGGTGTCAGGTCGTGATCAACACCAGAGTACACCATGTACGTTACTAAACGTGTCACTGTTTTAGATGAAACCCACTCCTTGTTAGTACAGAATAAAAGTGTTATGTTTAACATTTCAGATTGTTTTTAACTTGGTTGTGCGTTAAATTGATCAAATAAGTATTCCTTAATTATAAAGCCAGATAGTTGATTTTTATCACAGTGTATATTTAAAAATAGAACAGAGTATATATCCGCTTAATAACAGTAATTAAAAAACTACACTATTTTCAGTGTTTCATAAACCTGAAAAACCATACCATCGCTGTCTTGATTATAGATTATAGATGAGCGCTAGCACTCAGTCATTGTTAGCTCTGATTGAGTTAATAAGATAAAGCTGCATTACAGGATGCAAATAATCCGAAAGTCACTTGAACCTAATCGTCAAAACAGTATTAAGTGTTTTTAGCATTTTACCATTGAGTATCTTGTTTCAAAAATATGTTGAATAGAAAGATTTGACATTGTTTATTCCAGAGGGTGGTTTACAACTTTTTTACGGAGAAAGCGACTGACTTTGTATAGGTGGTGGCTCTGTTCTAAAGTGAAGTAGAAAGCAAGGGCGTATTTAGAGTTCATCAATCGATGAGGGGGCGTATAGTTTATGAACAAGGACGCCTTACTCTGCCGATTCTGTTTTGTTTCCTCTTTCGGTAGAATGCAAGGGCGTACGTTTATTTTTAAAATTGTGGGAATGTATCGGCGCGAAGCGACGTGTTTGAGTTTTTTGCAAGGGGTCCTTATGGGGAAATTGGTATTTGGATGCTTTCTTCTTTTTAGCATGAGCTTATTCTTAGAGGATAACGGGTATGACCCATGAGTAGTTTGCTTAGAATAAAGTGGTTACTCCCAAATGGGCTCATTGAGCAATTTCAACAGCAATCTCTATTATTGAGAATATGCGCATTTGTTCTTAATTTTACCAAATCTTTCGAACCAGAAGCGGAAGTTGAGCCTAGGTGGTATCACAATACAGTTAATTGAATCCACTTTGGAGAGTTTTCAAGGAAGCTACACACTTTTATACTGGATAATATGGAAATGCCTGCCTCTTTTTCTTGGCAAACAAGAAAATTGAACAGTTGCTAAGTGTACTCTGAGTGCTGAGACCACGACTCTAATAGAAAATGTTGATTGCGGTTTTATTGTGAAAGCTTTTCTGAGTCAAATGTTGGATATCAATCTAAAGGTCAAAACCTTAATTGACGGCAAAACTCTAAAAACTCAGTGAACTCTTCTAAAATTCTAGAAGACAAGAGACTGAAAATTAACATTTTTTGTGATTCAAGACTATCTTAGAAAAGGTTATTTGCATGAAGTGTGCTGGGTACCAACAGATCAATTGTTTGCTTATCCACTTACAAAAGCTGGCACAAATTCAAAAAAGCTTCTTCAGGCTTTCAAAGGTTTTAACCTAAAAATCTGGAGAAGAACTAAAATTACCTGATTTGTAAATACGATATTGTTGAAATCACTTTTATGAGATGTTCCAAGAGTATTGATTTTTTTTTCAAATTTATCATGTTTTCAATGTTATCATGTTATCATTTCAATGGTCATATTTCTATATACAGAGACAGCTTCAAATAACGAAATAAAGTTTGATAAATATGCGATGACTTTATGCAATTAACAGAAGATCAAAGAAAGAAAAAATATAAGGAAAAAATTATAACTAAAAGAAAATGTTGACGATAAGATGGAACAAATCAGGATATGCCGATCCGTCGTAATGTATTCTACTGTATTTCACAGTTCATTACTTGTTTGTGACTCTTAGACTTTATAGCGCCCTTTTCGCCAATAATACGTGATGAATTATGGATTACATATCAATATGTAATAGAATCGTGTCTGAAAACAGACAATTTATCAATTTCGCTGTGACCCAAAATAAACTGTGATGAGACTAGTCTTCTCAGCTTGAGCCATTGAAAGATGAACAAGTTGTCACCATCCCATTTGTTTTACGATCAGGCTGCCGAATGATGAACACGTCAGAGGTACATGTTTTCTTTTTAAATGTACAGACATTTAAAACTACTTTGATGAATACAGTGTTACATTTAGTTTATTTTAAAATCGTCATTCTTACTATTGATGTATGGAGGAAAATTAATTAATCGAGAAATATTCGCAATTTCTAATTTTTTAAAAACTTTTTACATGTTCCAATATGTTCACTTAATTACCAGCTCTAGAGATACTGAGCTGACGTAAGAACTTCAGTATATTTTGACATATAACCAATATAAATTATCAAAAATAGTATCATTAAAATAAAGTCTCTACGTTAATTTCTTATAATTTCTCGAGAAAATCCATACCACACAAATACAGGTTACAGAAATGTATGCGGTAATGTTTGTAACACATTATTCTAGATAAATCAGTGCATATAACATGTGTATGTATATTTATGAATGAGTTTGGAATGTCTTTGTTTGAATTTGAATATTGACGTTTGATAACATAATGTATGATAACTTTCAAATCTATTTGGCATGTATTAGTCAACGCTAACACAAGATAGACTTTTAGTTCAAATGTTAAACAAAAGAGGTAAACTTGTGACAAATTTAAACTGAAACCATTGCACTATGATAAAAACAGTTTTGACATCAAGAGGAAGATTGAGAGGACGTCGTCTTAGGACCTAGGGTGATAGAATTATCTTGTTTGAGCCATTTGCTCCCTTGTGTTGAAAGGAGGCTTATGCTGATTGATGTAAAATAAACATGAAAACTCAGTCATAAAACTACGTGATCGATTCATGGCATAAATAAGCTACTTTGCTTTGTTAAAATGGTATGTTAAAAAAACAAGCATAGTTAATTCAAGTAAGATTAAGAAAATAACATAATTGGAAAAACTTTCCCTATAAAGAATCATTAATCTAAGAACGAAATAATAAGGAATACATTTAATATTCTTTAAATTACTTTCTGATCAAACTTAATCATGCTAACATTTTAAAGATCAACAGATATGTATTTAAATTGAACATGCCAATGATGCCAAAATAAACCAGTTCAAGTTTCAATTTAATACAACAAAGATATCGGGATCAAAACGGTGAGGGAATGGAGTCCACTCTTCGCCTTAATTACGTTTGTTTATCACTATCGAACTATTGTTAAAAAGACAACAGAAGTTTTAAGGGGAAATTTGCTGCTTGAAAGGTGAACACTTCGCAGATCATCTTTGAAATACGATAATCTAAAAAATAGCGTTCTGTGCTCATTTCAAAATATATCATAGCATCAAAGTCAAGAAAAGCTAGAAACAACATTTTAATGACAGTTGGATGTGTTTTGATAAGTTGTGGCCAATATTTGCTTTTAAAAGTTGTCAACGGCCTAATAAACGTAACACTCATAATTTTGCCCGTTGTTCGTTTGCTATTTATAACACAGGGTGTCTTAGAAACTGCGTACAATTTTTCAAATGATGGAAATTAAATAAAAAGATCCATATTTCATACACGAATGTCTTAAAAAGCGATTGTCTCCTGCTTATTGCTGGTCATTGAGAGTTCAGAATGATTGTACCATAAAACATGGGGTTATTTGAAAAGAATGTACTCTACAAAACGTAGGAGATTAAATTGTGTACGTGATTTGGGTGACTATTGTCGTGAGTAATATGCCAGGTCTTTGTTAATAGGTCTAACCATGAATAGTGTATAGTAAAAAAATGGGGGTTTATCATTAAGGGATAACACATTCTAACAACTCCCAACCGTTATAGATATAAACATTTGGTTTTCGACAGATAATCAGAAATGCAGTTACAATGTTTACGGCATCATCATCAAGTTGCTGTTCATTGTGAACGAAAAGGTAAAAAATGTAATTTCGAGGATTTTACGTGGACTACTGAAATACTGTTCAAAAAATGTCCCTGTGCATAGTTTAAAACAGCACAACTTGCTAACAACTGCATCTGTTTTATGACATTTGACATTTGAGTTGATTAACGCATATGTCATTGTGTAATTAGAAAATACTGTTCACAAAGGGCAGTAACCCCTAAATGATGAAATGATAGCATCAAAATTCCCACTTTTACTTTTATATTCACTGCTTGGTGATAAATGTCAGGCCAACCTAGTCATGATGCTACACAAATCTTAAATACATTTCCTATCAACTGCTTAACAGACGAAGATTATATCTATACTGTTTCGCAAGTTATACGATTTTTCTTATCATCGCTTAATATTGATAGTTCATAATAGGCGACAGGCAGACATAAATTGTCCACAACGATAGGCGAGCTATAACGAGGCTTGAGGAATATTACCACGCTATATCATCTTAGCAGAAGGTTAGGGATAGGGATATAGTTACAACTGCCTCTTGGTGCGGTCTTGGTTAGTAAGATACCACTGACAGTTAACTAATGTGTCGTGTACTAAATCTTTGATTTGTCCTGTTATCAGAACGCTTTTTATTTTTGAAGATTAATCATACTGGAATAATACTTGAAATCCCAAACGGCCCACACGTGTTTTAAAATTGTGACTGTAATGAAACATGTACAAGAAGATAACAAATATAATCGTGTCTGATGATCATGGTTGTATTATTTTAAAGGGCTCATTGTTTCTTATATTGAAAATATTTTACTTATAATAAAAAGTACATTTCCTTTGGCCGGGAACAAATATAAAATGTTTGCACGGTTTTCAATGCATCTATAAGATAATATCTTGTAAACAACAAAATCTAATTATTTCATTTTAATTGTTTGAATATTCAGATGTTCAACGTACTTTTGAAATGTAAAGGGGGGGGGGGGGGTTCTCTTTCATGTCTTTTATATTTTTCAATACCAATATGACCCTATCAAAAAGTAGGTTCCATTGTGCTTAATCGCCAAAGTAATGAACAATGAGCTGTATTTTCCTATCACATTCTGACTGAAAGATCTAAAGTTAGTTTATGTTCTATACACACATGCTATCCGGCTTTAGAAGTTACTCTCATTCAAAGAGAGGCGATTAAAAATATAGCAATATGCCACAAATCATGTGAAAAAAGGCCTGATCAAACAATATCCCCAAGCCTAACATTTTCATAATCATTTTTAATTGTCTTAAATATGACATCTGACGACGAAAATAAACACACATTTCTGGTTTTGTATTCTTTATAAATGCACAAATTTCATTTTCCATTAAAGCGCATTACTGTTTTACTTAAATAACATGTTTGAATAAGATCTTCTAGTGGCTTTGAAAGATTGAATACATGAAAAAAATAATAAAAAGTATATCTTTCAGTGGGTCTAAACTGATTTGACAAGCTAAAGCTCAATGCCCGTACTACCCATGCAACAATTTTGATTTTCCAAGTTTCACTTTGATAAAGACCTTTAAAACTTGTAAAATTATGAATCCTATACTGAGTTTCAACATTTTTGGCAACCCCCTGTTATTTAAGTTTAGAATGGCATGACCTTTTTAATATATTTGAGTTATTTGTGTGAAGGTCTCGGTAAAATACTTATTACAAATTATTATTACTTATAATCAGAAAATAAAATTTGTATCCAAAAAAGTCATTGACGGAAAAAATAATTTATTAAAGCAAATAATTATTCACCGCTATTTTTTCTACCGATTGGCAAATAAAACAACGTATAATTCCATAAAATTCTGCTTCAATACGCAAAAAAACGTTGTGATGCTCTTTATTACATAACACCATAACTTGTTTAATGTTCTTTGACATAGCTTTAACAAAATATAGTCTGTAATAAGTTTGTTTCAGTGACCTTTACACAATCGACTAACTCGTTCGCATAATTTTACTGTAAAAACTTTTTTCTGTCCATTTTTTTGGGAAAACATTATTTTATTATTATGGAGTTATTTTTCATTGAACTTCATACAGTTTACTAAGATTCATCATAAAAAAACGTGTTGGAAAAATTTCAAAACGTTCGATAAAGTATTAATAAAATTATGCCGTTCTAAAGTAAATACCACAGGGACTTTTGGAATTCAGTATACCAGGTGGATAAAAAAAAACGCACCGCTTGTTTGAATCACCACTTTTCCCACAATTTTTAATATTTGTTCACAAAAATTCGCACATTTATTTTTCAATGATTTTTCTTTGCCTTTATCAAACTTGAACTTGATATCTCATAAAACGTTGATATGATGAACATCTCTAAAACTCCCTCAAAAAAATTAATATGTACATTTTCACATAGACGTAAAGAATGCGTGAAGATGAACTCATAAACAATTTCAGTGAGTGAAATTAATAATTATTTATCCTTTTAAGAACATGAAACAATTAACTCAAAAAATCAAAACGTTTATAAAACAATATTTCGTCAGTTATCCGAATCTGAGTTTGATGTTGCTACATTGTATGTCACAATTTCGCGGAGTCTTGGGAGGAACTGGTCAATTGCTCTTTTTCTCACTAAACTTTCGTTAGGTGGCATTGTTACCATAAGAATGAACACCATTTCAATGGTTTGAGAGATATCAAGTTCAAATTTGATAACGGCAAAGAAAAATATTTTCAAAATAGTATGTGCATTTTTGTGACCAAATATTAACAATTGTTGGAGAAGTGGTGATTAAAACAAGCAGTGCGTTTTTTTTTATCCACCCGGTATATCAAGAAATTCATATTCAAAAAAGTTATTTGTTATCTGTAAAATATGATATGAAAAGATCCATATTTTTAATAAAAAGTTGTAATATGAAGTAAGTAATCGTTAAAGAATAACTTTGTACGGACGTAACCATAATTTCGCATGAACATGTTTAGGTACAGCAGAAATAATGAGCTCAATGAGAAAGTTCTAGAAAAAATGAACATACAGAAGGTTCTTGAATTTGTTTTATTATAATAAAGCAAAAAAATAAGAAAAAACAAAAATATCCCAAGACTGACAAAGAAGTTGTAGAAAACTGTGCAAGAGAGTCTGGTAACATTACAACGTAAAGTATTTATTGTTCAGCAAGTATCTAGAGTCAAGTTTGGGTCACACATGATGAAGTCGAGGTCCTCATACAAGATCGCAGCCTCTTGTCTATAGAAGACTCTTTATACCGATAAGATTACTTTTGCAGAAAACCTTGAATTGTACATTCCAGAGTAAGGTAGCTTGGAACACTTATAGTGGGGTAACTAGAAGAAGCGTCTCACATAATTGATTTCCTAGTGTAACTTAAAATGCTCTGTCAACCAACGTGAAGGATTCACAACATCGGACACTGGATAAGTTGGATTTTCTCATTGGATGGATGGATATTCTGGAGAGAAATATCAGAAACGGAGATTATTCATCACAAAGTTACCATTTTGAAAATAGAGAATCAAAAGTTTTTTGATTTCGTTGAAATCTGACAGGCACGTAGTCAGGATTTCGAATAGGGGGGTTGGTCAAGTTTGAAAATGATTTAAAAGTGGTGCAAAGCAGTGACTCTAAAAGAGGGGATTCCTCCATGCCCCTGTCCATGTCATAAGAACTTAGAAGGCCCGCTGCCCAACAAGGCTCCTCCAGAAACTCACCGACCTATTTGGGACGGCAGATCAGCTGGACGATGACTCCCTACATCAGTGGTAGGCAACCACTTAGGTTAGGCCGTCTGCTCTCTAATCTTTTTCCCAGATGTCTTTGATATTGCTGATTAAAGCGTGTGTTATGTAAACTTACTAAGAGCCCTCGGCCATCCTTACACAATTGTCGGTAGCTTATGAGCATGCACTACAATCTTTCCTACAGTGCCATATCCAGCTGTCACCAGATCGTACTAAGGATTCGGTAGTTTTGACAAGATTTAGTTCTGGCACCCCGCAGCCTCAACATATTAAAATCTTGAACTGTAGCCATCTTCAAGCCTACGATGCCCGGCAAAAATATAAACTTGCCTTTGACCAATTAAATAATTGGTGGTTGTTACTAATAACTTCAATGGCTCTTTGCAATTTCCATAAGGGGCACGTTACTCTTTGTTCACCAGCTGTCATTTCTTTTGACTATTTGTAATGGTGTCACAAAGCAGACATGATAATACGAAAAACATTTGAAGAAAAAAAGTGAACTGAAAGATGCAATATACGAGACAAAAGCCGACACGTGAAAACGAGTCCTCGAACAATTTCAAGGTGAGGAGAAAGTTGCCGTTAGCCAAATAACTGGAATTGTATTGGAATATTTATGTTTTTCTTTGGAAAAGGAATTGATATACATATTAAGAGTTTGAACTGTCTATGTGTAAACACTTGTTACGCTCTATTCTAATTAATTGCATTACTTGTTTATCTTCTATTTCAAACATGAAATATTTCATTTAACTTGATTAGATTCTATAAAAAATAGATAATGATTTTGAAAAGAACAAACAAATCAAAGAACAAATATTTAGTGATCACTAGTTACAAACATGACAACTACATTCAAGACTATGCTTTTATGTGCTGTCACTTCTACATTTAACTTAAATAAACTAGAAAAATCATCAAATGTAGAAAAATTAAGTTATTTACCTACAGCAGTTGACCTATTATCATAGGGTTGCTCATCTCAATATACCGTAGCAGTGCTTGCTGAAGCTGTCTCTTAGTCTCTCGGTGTGAACGTTTTCACAATGGAAGAAAACAAAATGAAAATTTGATGAATTAGATTGTGGTGTTGGAATTAGAATACCTTTCGCCAAAACAAATGAGAATCTAAATAAGCCAAATCAATACCATACCAGGCGTTCAAATATTGTTATTTTTTGAACCAACACGTTTGAAGGCTTAAATACTCTAAAATGCAGACTACGTATACCTAAATGAAATTTGAGCCTACTATATCTATTTTTCCCTTATATAATTTTTGTAAATGCCATTATTAGGCAGCATCGTATTTGCATTTGCTATAAACAAATAATAAATATAAATAGTAACAAGTTATCTGAACAGAATTAACATCAAACAAATTTATTTTTTTACTTTTTGATGCGTATCGAATACAGTTTTTATGTTATAAAAGCATTGATATTTTAGGTTAGAATCAAGTAATAATAAAAGTAAAACTATAAAGGTATTTTCCTATACAAATCCAATGTAGTTCGGCTCAATACTCGGGTTTCCTCTAACAACTTCAGCTTAATTATGGTTTTTATTCACAACTACATCCCATGGACGCAAAAAATACTGTATTTTGAAGCAAATTATCGTACTCATTTTTTTACAACTGGTATCCAGAGAAAGAAGAGCAAAACCATTACAAAAAACAACAAATAGATACATTAGGAGCAGTAACATATATAGCATGATTGCTTTCTTTGAAGCAGAGTCAAAATAATGGTAATATAATACTAATCATAATAATTATATTAGTAACACAATGAATATTAACATAGAAATTATGATACTCATACCCAATACCCATTACCCAATACCCATTACCCAATACCCAATACCCAATACCCAATACTCAATACCCAATACCCAATATCCATACCAATACCCATACCAGAACCAGAACCAGAGCCAAAACAAAACCAAAATCCAATGCCGAATGCCAAACGCCAAACGCCAAACGCCAAAATCAAAACTGAAACTGAAACTGAAATTGAAACTGAATCTGAAACAGAAACTGAAACTGAAACAAAACTGAAACAAAACTGTAACTGAAACTAAAACAACCAAACCAGAACCAAAATCAATACCAATTAAAATCATCGTTGAGAAGTGTACATTAGGTGCATTCCCACTGAAAACCTAATAACGTACCATTTACGAGGCTCGAGGCGAAATATAGCACACTGATGCAATACTTGATCGTTGGGTTTGGGGTTATTAGGGGTTATGTCGTTATTGCGTTATTGTTTAAGGGGTTAAGGGGTTAAGGGGTTAAGGGGTTAAAGGTTAAGGGTTATGTTTTTATTGTGTTGTGGGGTTATGGTTTTGAAGCTTATGATGTTGAGGGTTATGGTGTTGAGGGTTAGGGATTAGGGTGAGTTACAGTAACAATTAAGGATTTGTTTCGCAACTGTTTCATAAAGAAAGTTTGTTAAAAATTGTTATTTTCAGTCCGTATTGGGAGGTGAAGATGTGTCAGCCCCAAATCGGCTTTTTGATTTTTCGGCTTCCTTTAACATTTTCCACCTAACAAATTATGTGTGTGTGAATTGGGTGTTTTTTCGGGAGCGTACCGATGTGTCTCCGTAAGATGTGTCCCCGTACCGATGTGTCCCCGTACCGGTGTGTCCCCGAACCGATGTAGGCAGTTTTACACATGTAGATATACCTAAACACACGTAGAGATAGTTTTACACATGTGGGCGCACAAAAATACATGTAGACACAGTGTAATACATATAGACATAGGTTTACACATAATGGCACAGTTTTACACATGTAGACATTTGACACATAGGTACGGGGACAAACATGGATCCACCCTTTTCTGAGGAAAAGTGTCATTTTGAAAGATCAGACTCAAAATCGCGTACTTATCTGTTGGCTGTGTAAGCTGGCATCTGTCTTATTTAATCTCTTACTAACTCTAGTTTTGTTGTGCTCATAAATGATGCGCTAAAATATTTTGTTTACTTTTCATTGGGCAGTATGTTTATGTTTAGAAATGCCTTTGTCTGAATTATTTAAACAATTAGCATTGCTTCATTTCCAAAAACGAGATAAATAAAAAGTGGATCATACTATAAAATAGTGCATAAGTTAGGCGAAGACATTCTTAACGATTTGGTAATGAAGTATTTCTGTTATATGAGTTGTGGAATAGTCCAAACAGCGGCCATCGAAGATGAAAAAGAATGACATTCTGTTTATCTGTTTGTGCAACTAGACTACTTAACAAATGACTATGTGAGAAGGAGGCTGCATCACTTCATCATTCATCACAGTTAATAATAAGGTATATGAAGATTGATTTTTTAAACTTTATAATTAAATGAAAGGACAGGGAACGCACCCAGCACTTCCACAGACCTGTAGTTTTTGGGAAAAGTGCGTCTAAACATTGTTACTTGCTTCAACGGAGAGCATGCTACATGATACTCTACCTAGGTCCTTACCTAGATAAAGTATATTGACCAAACATGGGTACGAAGCCACAACCCAAGAAGCCGAGCAGAAGCCCTGTTATCTCATCACGCCATTTCTGAAAAAACAAAGCCAATTATGACATAAAGGCGAAGCCAATATAAAAATCAAATAAATGAGCACACATTCTTGTCAAGAGGAAGGGTATATTTTGTTTTACTTCATAAAGAATGTATAATTAAGGATTGCATCATTCCTGAATGCATTCACTGCAAGGAAACAACATTTTTCATTGAAAAATAGAATAAGGTATTTTGTTGCTTCTCGCCTTACTATGATCGATCGCTTAACCAGATATTCTGAATTTACATGTGTGTCTCCGTGATAGTGAATGTCTTTGTAAGTTTCCTAAAATTAAACGGCTGTATACTCTTAATGTACATGTGTGTGCCGTCCTGCCTGTCGGGTTGATAATATAATGAAAGCGCATTGAAGAGTGATTGAAATGCGCTATACACGTGCAATATAATGTTATTATCAACGTATCGTAGATATAACTCTATTTCGTAATATCACGTCCCACTGCAACCTCATCAAGGAACAAAGTTGAGAAAGCCGATATGAATCGAACAGAGTTAACTATAGTTTAACTTCATTCTGAATTTAACATGGAACTGACATACATCACTGTACAAGAAACATCTATGCTATAAGTCAACCTAGAGGTTGCAGTGAAGTTGTGTTTCAGCGCACGATACGGCATTGTATTTACCGATTACAAAATTGAAATGTGAAATTGTGCAAAGCTCAACACTGAATACACAAGACATTGGATAGAACGATCTTCTCTAGTATGTTTAGAATAAGAAAGAGGCATCAATCTTCAGCAGATAGCCAGCTCAATTAACACCATTGAATCAAGCAAAATGTCAGGCACTGTAATTTTCGGGAAGGGGGTGTCATGTTTTATCATAACAAATAAACTTAATTATCCCAGAAATACTGTACGAAATAACAAGCATGCAGTCAGGGGGACATGGGGAAATATTCCTCCATAATCCTGGCTACGTGCCTGTAATCTGGAAATAACAATCTTTTAGTATAATAAAGGAGCCAGTAATTCAGTTTTACTTGATTTATCTACTGTATATTCGTATTTGTCACACTTACCTGTTAAATGTTTCTTGGAATTTATGCAGGCAGCTGTCCTCTTGTTCAGTCACATAACCTGACAGGGACCCAATGTGGTAATTGTATGTGCCATGATTCAACTGAAAAAGGGTAAATTGGTGTTTTTAATTCTGCATTAAGCTGCATTATAATTACCTTCACTTTATCAATACAGAAAATAAAGCTTAGAATTTATATGTGTAATTTTTTCTTTAGACCAAGGGGATGAAAAAAAGAAATAGCTATTTTGCTTTATTTTCACCTTAAACCTGTGATACATTCTCAGCTTTGTAGATGATGCTTTATTTTGTAAACTTCTTAAAATATTTTGATTTAATTAAGTGTGCAACTTTATTTGGGCACTGAACAGAGGTAAAAAAAACTTAAATTGTTTAAATTGAAGCTTTTTTCACTCTTTGGCAAATTTGAAATATTTTATTTCTTCCCTCTGACCTTAAGAAAGCAAGTGTCGTTACTAGAAAATGCAAGTTCCTTATTAAAATTGTGCAAAAAGGAAGATTGAAATAGATTTTTGGAAAAATAATGACAAATACCCATAGAATATATATTAACTAGTGGCTAAATCTCGCCGAGGAAGGAGGATATACAAAAATAAAGAAAACACGAATTCGGCTCAATTTTTAACCACATTTTAGATCCGCTCCATTATGCGCCAATCTACATAATATAATTCAAAATGTGTTTATTTATTTATTTGTGTGTGTGTATGCAATGGGATTACAGTCATAGTTTTATTCCAATCGATCTGAAACGTCACAAAATGTTGGTAGTAATTACCAGATTTGTGGTTAATCTTTTGGTGGCAACCGGCCGACTGTAAGAAAGGAATGGGCTTTTTAGTCTTTGGTGCCTATTTTACAGAGAAAATGTAGAACAAAGATGACATGAAACTAAATATGGAAACATTTGCATCCTCTTCCTGTCGCACATAATATACGCGACTCAGCATAATGAACACAAATTTCT
Organism: Clione limacina; assembly: GCA_032362205.1. Taxonomy (NCBI): domain Eukaryota; kingdom Metazoa; phylum Mollusca; class Gastropoda; order Pteropoda; family Clionidae; genus Clione; species Clione limacina. Next base: position 15,714 of record JAUUEB010030545.1, read on the forward strand.
ATTTCCGTATTAAGATAAATGTAAACAATTGCTGAAACCATAAGTGAATTCTAAAACGGGGTGTTTCAAAATATTATTTTAAAAAGGGGTTGGTGGCATATTTGCGCAAATTGGAGAGACAGAGGTCTACAGGGTGGTTAAAAAGTCAGCCAAATTCGTGTTTCTTTTTGTACCGTTCTCGGGAAAGACCAGGTACTAAGCCACAAAACATTTTGTAGACTGCTATTACCGACGTAAGGGCAACAACTGATTTGAGATTGTTTAAACAAGGGCAACGCCGGGTAAACCCGCTAGTCTATATATATAATTATTAACTATTAGGTTCATAGGTTGGTGAAAAAGGAGCCAGAGTTGTTTGGAGAAATTCTGTTTTTTACCCCAGTGAAAGGCATGACTTCTAAAAATCTCACACCGATTTCATAAGGCGTCTAAATAACTAACATTGTGCCTATTTTGGGTACTCTGCAGCTTTCATATGTTATATGTTAGAATTATTCTAAAACGATATTTTTAAAGAAATTGAATGACTGAAATATACCTCCCAGTATGGTAAGCGACACCCCTACGTTTTGAACGGAAGCTCTCAACACCGCATTACATTTGATTTGCTCCATGTTTAAAAAATAACCCAACCGGGCTATAAATATACTTCACTTTTGTAAAAAAAAAAAGCTTTGGCTAAAGCACTTCTTTTATTTCGCACCATGGAGAATCTTGAACGCACACATTCTGAATTTGATCAGTATGCAAGCACCTATAGAGTAAGAGTCCGCTGAGAGCTAAACACTGTTAAAAAGACGTTATTCCCGTTATTTTCTTCCTGATCTAAGTTCTTATACCAAGAGTTTTTTAATGGGGTTTCCTTGACGATGGGAGTATTGGCGTGAGGCTTCGCAGGAGAGGGAGGGATACTT
>JAUUEB010030656.1:0-16627 GCA_032362205.1 Clione limacina
AGTTCTCATTTCATGATGGTTGTTGTTTTTTAACTGCCTCTAACATCTTCAACTTGTTATATTATACTGTCGTTGCTTTCAACGACAGACTCGGGGTGAGAGCTATGATATGTCAACGCAAATGTTTTTTATGGGATCAGAAAAAAAATAGAAAACACCCCTCGAGGTCCACGGACAATTTTCAAAAATGGGGTTTATTTGAGAGCTATGTTAAGAGTGTTCGGGAACTATTTGAAAAATTGAACATAATGGTTCATTTTCGAGCTATATCAAGGGGGTCGGCGTAAGTTTTGAAAAATGGAAGGTAAATGGTGTATATTAGAGCTATGTTTAGGAGGGTCGGAACAAAATGAAGAAATCGAAGCTAAATGCTGCATTTTAGAGCTATGTTAAGCGGGGTCAGGGGAAATTTTGAGAAATAAAATGTAAATGGTCGCGGGAAATTTTATCAACTTGTGGGACATTTACAGGAATTACTTTTTTGTTCTTAAAATATTCCCGCGACATAGCTTTTTCGCCAAAATTTTCCGTCAACAAGGTTGACGATTTTTGCACTTTTTCCAGGCCAGACAAAAGTATAACCGTCATCAAACGCTTAAACACCAAGTGTTGTCAATTTAAACTGAAAACAAGACGCATTTTCTAGTTTTTATTTGTATGATTTATCATGTAGAACAATAATCTTTTAAACTTACACAAATATATTGTTCATTATTCATTATACAAAGTGAACTATTGACATAAGACAATGTGATTATTCTGTCTCTAAAAAAAACCTATTTTTTCCAATTACGTGAGACACCGTGGAATGTCAATTTCCAAAGAGCTCGATCACTTTTGTTAAAATTACATTCGTAGTCAACACTACATCAGATGTATGACCATGTTTTTACCAGGAATAAAATGTAAAAATAGACTTTGTCTTTTTATATATAACGTAGTTAAGGCATTAAGCTAATCAAATCAAGAGTCCTTGAATATAGGCAGGATATGGCACTTAGTTCTATGAGATACGGATGATAGTTTGTTTTTTTAGGCAGAACGTATAAGCACTCGTAGGTTGACAAAAGAGCAACACGCCAAATGGCTCAATATGAAAATCAGATGGTTGCCACTATTTGGGTTACACATATCAAAACATAATGAAAACAATTGAATGTAATTTCCGCTGCGATGCTATACTTAGAGTATCTTACTATGAGAAGCATATCGATACACTCTCCATATTTCAAACAAAATAAGAAAAACAACAGAAAGATTATCCTGTTAATCATATAGTTTACCCGACATTGTCTAACAAATGAAATTTCAAGAATCAATCATCACAAAATAGCATTAACATATCATTGCTCGTCATGTATGTAACGTGAAGTGATGCCATATATTTCCATTTGTCCAAACATCTACTTAGCTTATGTGCACTTATTAAGATAATCATGTCTGCGTGATGGAGAAGTTCATTCTTCCAAATGTTACTCTTAATAACCTTCTTATTGTGGATATTTCCATGACGTACTAACCGCGGTCATTGACACTTACTCCTGAGACTATCATTCAACAGACACGCATGGGTCAATGTTCTGCTGGTTGTCATCGAGTTTACGCTAAATTAGTTATGTTGCATGATTACAAAGTGCATGACTTATATTTAGATACAAAGTCTGCGTACCTATTTACAATACCTTATCTCATATTCTCGCGAAATTGGTATAGCAATGAAATGAATATCTGCTTTCTTGCAAAAGTTACTCACCCGGGGCAGGATTGCTCTGTCGACATCAATTTCAAATAATAAATTAAGTAGACTTAAGAGAAAAGAGTAACGAACCTTGTTAATTGTGAATTTCCTGTTGATGTATAGATTTATATGTTACTAAACTGCTTCGTCCATATTTATGGTTTTAAACTCGTTCTTCTTTCAAATTAAAATATTATTTATCGAATTCTAATAATAAAAGGGCGTGTGTTGAATACAACACATTACTAATTACTACTTTCATATTTCATTTGGTTTGACTGACATAACGGCCGCAAATAGTGTCTACTATGCAAGCACTACTTCTTGGTATAAAAAGGTGTCGTTTGAGTTCTTAAGTTGGATACTTATTCAAGTTTTCAACTTAAATATTACCTAAATAGATTAATTATGAAAAACACTTATGTCAGAATTATAATTTTACACAATCATATTTCACCACAAAAATATAAATAGTCGAAACTATTTAGTTTGTTATAAAATCTAAAGATGACAAATGTATTAAAGGTGCATTTAATAAATATAAAACAGGATTTGTTCTCATGTATACAGTGTATATTTCAATTCGTTTATGGAAGAATATAGAATGCATAGATTTGACTTCTTTTGCAAATGTCAAACGTATCGACCAAGAACCTTTACATATCAAATTCAATCAGTATGCATATCTGGTTGAATGTCAAAACAGACGTTAATCTATTTTGCAAACATTGTATTGAGAGTGTCTTTTACATCAATTAATCAGACATAATTCACTATAGATGTACAATCAAAGTTGGCTATGGAAAACACGGACTGATACATTTTCATTGATTTCTTGTTCCATCATTTTTTTTTTAATCCATATTTTCCTCTTCTTTGTTTCTTTATTTTTTTATACTACGTAATTCGTATCGTGTTTTTTAATAATCTGCTACTTTCTTGTATAATTGATTTTGTTATTATCTATTGTGTTTATCGGTTAATATCGTTTGGTAGTATTAGCAACGCAAAATCATTTTTTTCCAATGCCTTTTCAGAGTATCTATGTTGTACCAAATTATGATTAGCTGATACTTCATCATGTTAAGATTATTGTGATTGTTCTCAGCTACCTTGTCATCTTCACCAGCCATGAATAACGATATATTATTTGTATTGCAGTATATACCACTTTTATATTGTTATGTATAATTTAGTTTTCATGAACTAAAAAAAACTAATTTCGCTACTTTTGTTCAAACATGAATTATAATTATATACTATCCCTAGCGTCAACAAATCAAGATGGGTGTCAAATAATCAACACTGTAAGTCGTTGAGTATATGTGTAACCGAGTTGTTCTTGAGCACAAAATAAAGATGTTATAGCTTGTACCTGACACATGTTAAAAAGACGACCGTGCATTTTTTCTAATAATTTAGAATATGTTTACTCAATGAACTGAGAATACTTGCACATGGGACAATCAGTGTCAAAACATAACATTAATAAATCGTTTACACTCTCTTTAAAAGCTGTGATAGGCCTCGAGCACTGAAAACTGATATAAGGAGCTCCATCTTCAATCTGACTTTGAAAATTATTACAGTATCAAGTGTGCCATGCAAAAACGTAATAATCTTTAAACTATATTGTCACGATATTTCACCTGAAATGTGTAAATGTATTTACAGGATGTTCCAGAATGAATGTACGTAACGGTTTTGATATCATACAATTCATTTGATTGTCGGCCGATTAAGTTCTTCTTTTAAAGCTACTTTCTCAGGAGTATTTTATTTTATTACTATTACTTACATGTGATATACTATCATAATACTTTACTATCTATTGGTTTCAATTAACTGACTACGGTTTTGCATTAGCTCAATAAAATACCCATCAGCACCTGTCAAACTGTCATTATAAACTTGCACTGCTTGACCTTCTGCTAGTGCCAATTAGTTCCACATGTTAATAGCAAAATGTCCTAAGTAAAGGTGAATGTCAAAGTAAATTCATCGAAGTTGAAAAGTTATTAGATGACCGTTTTGAATTTGACCGTAAATTTAGTACGTTGAAATCAATTGCGTATATATCCAGGAGTGTCTTTAGCACACTATTTGAAATTGCAATAAGTAGACATACGTGTACCATTTTTGTTTATAAAAGAGTTAAATTAAAATTAAAATCTAAAAAATGATAAGGTGAGAGAATATTTACATTTATTCTACAACACCCTTTACATTTGAGTATTATTTGAAATGTAATCATTATGAATATCATGAATTATCAATTAAAATACAGCTCCTTGACAACATTCACATGAAAATACAAATACCTGTCAGATTAGCGCTTTTGATAATGCATGCTTCCCCTTAAATACTGATCTTGTACCGATTATGACGAGTAGACATGGAAGTCTTTTTTTATTAACTCTATAAACATTCGACATCTTACTTTGACATCTTTTTATCGAAAAGACGCATGCCTTGATTGCGATACTTAATTTGAATATACTTCCGTCTCCAACCTATCGTCGAAATATTTAAGTTTTAGTTTTTTTTAAATGAAATTGAATTAGGAAAATCGAGCTAATCTAAAAATGATCTTTTCTTTTTCACTTTAAAGGAAACATATGTTTTATATCAGACTATTTTGACACTTATATCATATCTTATTTATTATTGCTTCCTTTACTCTCTTAATATCATTATTTAACTAATTTTGATATGTTTTTCATGTTTAAGAACATACTTCGAAGAATCTCTTTAAGTCCCATAGAACAGACACAATAATCGTTGAAGTTTTTAAATAATATCAAAATACATAAAATATATATCATCACCAGGTTTTAATTGTTATCAGTTTACGCTTTTTTATTTGTTACTGAAACTAGCACTTTTTTAAGAGCAATATTTATGTATAATATGCAGCCGGTTGTATACGTTTAAGAGTTATATTTACATGACGGTCTGTATGTAGCTCAGTGAGTAACGAGTCTGCTTACCACGCGGTTTAATTTGCGGGAGTTGCATCTGCGTGTTTTCGGTCAATTCATACTGACGAAAGAGTCGTACATTTAGTTACGGCAATCCTTAAACATTCTCTGATCTCGGTCTTGTTGTCCCATGTCATAACACTGAATCATGTCCCTGAATGTCATCTGGGGGAAAGAGCGTAAACTGTATGCAAACTCATCTAATGTTCAGATATAATCGCCCAGTTCTCCCAGGTCTGCTGCTTTATATCATTATGACGCATACAACTCACCTCTTAAATAAACAAATCAAGTATGCAATATAAATAACGGGCCCTTTGTGTTTTAAACAAAAAAACGTGTATGTATTACATATAATTATGAAACTGTGGTTGTTAAGTGCGTCTAGAATAAATCAAACGATAACGAAGTGCTTTGTCTTGCATAGGGATATTCCTCTCGACAGTTTACAACGTCGCACTTCATTTCTCGTATACACATTGTATAGTTTTGTTTAGTTATTGTACTGACAGACAAACAAACAAACATAATTATGCATGTGAAGTCTTTACTGCAACCTATAGATTGACTTATCGAATAGATGAATCTATTCGTGTCTGCTATATTTTGTTCCTTTCTATGACAGAGAACGATGTTTCTTATTTTTGGTGATGACGTTTGCACTGGATTCTAATTTGTTTTCAGTCGTAACTGGTGAAAATATGATATTTGGCGGCTGACTTTCAAACTAGTCGGACGTGATAACAATATTCTCGCTTTTCTTTTTTAATGTTTCATAGCATCACCATTATATCTCTGAGCTGCTCATTTCAAATAAGATGTATATATTAAAATAATTCCTTTTTGAGCTGGCCATACACCCAAGCTTGTCGCCTCTATCTTACTTTAACCTTTTTAGGGACGACCTTTCTCTCCTCTTTCTTGTATCTAGTAAAAAGCTTTGCGCCATTTTTTTTTTCATTCAAATTTAATTAAAGATGATATGGTAATCAAGAAAAACAGAAACTTTAAAACAAAGCCATTTAAAAAAGGAGCATTTATTAACTTCTTATGACATTTATATAACTCTGTCTAAAACAAAAAGCAAAAAACTATGAACAACGAATGAAAACCGGAACATTCCTCGTGTAAATGTAATCGTACACTCGATCTCATTGCAATCCTTGAATGGACATCCTTTTCCAAAGATTTAGCCAGTGATAAGTCTATTGGGTGATGGATGTCACGTAGTAATTCCCATCGGCGTTACCTGAGTTTGAAACAAAGTACTACAAGATCAATCTTTCTATGCCGAGGGAGATGAAAGAATTATCTAAAGAATATAGAACTAAATTCTGAAACAATTCACCCACGTGTTTTCCCCTTAGTGCAAATATGCTGAATCCAAATGTAATATCGGGTTTTCAGTTAAAATCAAGATTAAAGGGAATTTTTTTTATTTTGAATGGGTATTTTTTTATAGGTGGTTGTAACAATTTAGTTTTGTAATCATTTTCATCGTTACTGCTAAAATTGATGTGAACATATTTTGATGTCATCAACGTGAACAATGTCAAAGTTATTATCAAGATGGTTAAGAATAAAGAAAGGACATATTAAATGACATTTTTTTTTAATTTTCAAGGACCAATCTGTTATAATTTTTCACATAGCGATTATTCGTACTAACTATGAAACATGTATGATATTATTCAAGAGTTAGGATGCCAGAAAAGAAATATAGGTCGAAGACATACTCTGTTTAATTGCTAGAGTAACAGTTTAAAACAAAATGCGTTAAGCATTTATACAGCAAAACAATAATAACAAAGCAAATATGGAACATTTTCTTTTTGCATGAAGCTATCATTATTTGGTAATATTTCTTGGACCTAAGATAAATCCCCCGCCCACGCCCGCATTTCAAAATACAAGCAACGCGCATTTTAATTTTCGTTAAATTACATTTAAATGTCGTTAAATAAATCACGTTTCTAAATCACACTTTATGACATTTTTAGGAAAACTTAATACCGTATTTACTTGTCTCTCATACCAATCGTGAACCATCGTCGTCGGTATTTATTTCTTCAGACTTAAGAATTCTTTAACAGAGGCGTTAATAAGAATGATCAAAATTGCATATTTACATTTTTCTTGTGTCGATTAAACAAATCACCCTTGTTTTTAAGGTAATAATAATTTTCTATCCTTATAATTTTGTATTTAGTTAAAGAAACAAATAATTGCGTAATTTGAGTGAATGCAAAAATAAATTATGATCTCTTAAAAGTCTTTTTTGAAAGTCAAAGCAATATCATTTAATGTTGCAAGGTAAAACCCAGCTTGTTTTTTTTTTAATGAAAACATGAAAGTAGAAACGTGTCTCCGAACATGATATGAAAAACGTGACAGGGCGTTGGCTGTAAACATATTTAGATGCCGTATGTTTATCAGCATTAACTCGGACGTGTTTGCTCAGTGTAAGAGTTTCATATAACAATATCCTATATATCAGTTTCAACATATGACAAATGTAGATCATTGCTTCATGAGTAATTTGACCTCTGATACAATCCACAGTTTTGACTCTATTGACAACAAACTTTGGCATTCTTTTGAAATATATTTGTCCATTCTTAGATTTGCATTCGATTATTCAGATTTTCAAAAGTACCATCTTACTAATATAAAAGTTAACACGATTTAGTTACAATTGTAATGGACACCAAGTCAATTTGTCTTTTCCCAATTATGTGCTTGAACGTCTCCTTGTTCTGACACCTTAACACGTTGTTTATTTTCAAGGGCATTTAGACGAAGATCATCATTTTTAAGTATCATAATGTTGTATCATCTAATACAATAGTTGTATTGACGTTTCGTCCTTGTCAGGAACACATGTAATGAACACCAAGTCAATTTGTCTTTTCCCAATTCTGTGCTTGAACGTCTCCTTGTATTGACACCTTCACACGTTGTTAATTTTCAAGGGCACTTAGACGAAGATCATCATTTTTTAAGTTGTATTTTTAATGTTGTATCATCTAATACAATAGTTGTATTGACGTTTCGTCCTTGTCAGGAACACATGTTCAGTCGTCTTTATATCAGATATGTGTAAACAATTATTTTCCTAGACATGTAACATCGATAAAATATTTGTGTTGACGTTTATATATTCGTCCGAATGTAAGTAATGTCAAAAGTAGAAATATTGAATAACGTAACGTCGTTCAAAGTTTTTTTTCAAGATGTATCATATTATTCAAGTGCATTTTATAGCAAATAAGCACACAAATTAAAGCCAATGGCTTGCACTTGCACAATGACTTTTAGGTTTATCTTTTTTCTATTGATATAGACATCGGAATCTCTAACTTTAACACGTGTCGCTAAATTTCGCTACTTGTGAATAACTACATGATGTTTTCTGAAATTGGCAACGCTTGTTATTTTTTTGTAACGAGTTATGAACCTTTTCAATCCGAGTTCAAAACATGTTTTATACGCGAGTAAGGTGACATTGAATGTTGGTTGGACTATACACATGTCGACTCATTAAAAAGAGTACCTGTTAGTCAAGCCATTAGGGGAAGCTAATTGCTTTTCAGCACTTCATAATTTTTTTTGCTTCTGATGATATAACGATCGTATCTACGGTTTTCCTGAGGTCAAGAATCAAACATTTTTACTAAGTTGAGCAAAACTTCACCCAAAAACCTACGTACGCGAGATTAAGTTGTTCCCCGAACATAGCTTAAAATATTAAAAGCTTATGATGATGGTTTTGGTATAATGAAGGGTGGCTTAACTGAGGCTAATGCGAATTATTACCAACCTTTTAGCACTGGCCAAGGAAAATGAGTCAGTGTATGTTAGGTAAATTGGCTTTCTGCTCAAAGCTTCAAGAATGTCCATTCAACAGCTGACTACTCATATTAATTCAATATAGAGAAAACTAATGGAGATGTTTGCAACCAGCTTTTTAACTTCATCAGGAACTAAATTATAACAACTGACGGCGGGCAACCGATACCTTACAAGCTCATAGAGTATAGTAATGTGGTGATCCTGGCCTGAATTATCTCATCTGTCTTTTCCTATCTTAATGTGCCTTCCTTCACAGTTTATTTTCTTTTTTTTCTGCCTGCCTCAGTTGGTTTGTGCACCGTTCGTAATGATTTTTTTTACCTTTTTTGACTGCATTTTTGGTGCTTTATATTAATTGGCGTTCCTAGCCCTTAGTGCCATTGTTCTATCTGCTATAAGTTCGATCTTATATGTATCGGTTTTGCTGCCGATCCTGTGTATTCTACGGTTTTATAAAGTGAAATATAAAGTGCATGGGGGCCTTGGTTGTCTAGTCGTGAGCGTACTCGACTCTCACCTGATAGGTAGTGGGTTCGAGCCCTCGCGTCGCCACAAGTCATTTTCGGTCATACCTTGGGAAAGTATTGTCACCCTATTTCCCACTTGGCGCTGCCCTGCGGCGACAAACAATGACCTAAAAATCATTGCAGAAAAAAGTGCCCTCACGGGACAAAAAAACACTTTCGGGGACATAAATAAATATAATATATATTGTGAGATAGTATTATGAAATCGCGTGAGCTGACATCGAGCACCCATCCATGACAGCCTCTGGTCTGTAAAAAAGTTATCATCATAACTCGACCGTAAAATATGTGCTTTGTTGTAACTTTACAAAAAAAAGACTTTTCATGTTAAAACTTGTCTCAAGTCAGTGACTTAGCGTAAGATGTCATTGGTGGAAATCAAGGTCGTGAAGTGACATCATATTAACATAACAATATTAGGGTCCTTTTAGATATAATATGATAAATTTAACGTTTTGTATCTTATTTGAATTTGAAAACGCTTGTCACAGTATGTGAAGAGTAAAGTCTTAACATCTTGTTTATTTCAAAAGGCACGAGGCGCCATCTTTTGTAGGTGGTTTAATAGAGTATTACTGTGTTACCTTATCTGGGTGCTGGGAAGCAGGGCGGCGTCCTTGCTCTCACACTCTCTTGGATATTGTTCTAATTTGTTCTTAGTTACGCCTTTATATTATCTGAAGAAGTAATAAACTTGCACACCAGATATTTTATCGGATTGTGTGTCTCTGAAAGGTACCAAAAAGGCCTGTTACAATTTTAATTTCAAGAACAAATTGTTATGTTTTGATTTTCTTGTAATAGTAAAACACGGGTGATAATCTGCGATAAGAATGTCAAACATTTAAACATAGTCTAAGGTCATGCTAATAATTAATTAACTTTTTAAATTATCTTTTGAACACGGTTCAAACGAGGTTGTATTTGCATAGCATATAACATGAACATTTACCCTGTAATATCAAGTCTACATTAGTTATTCAGTTAATCTAGTGACACAAAAGATGCGTAAAACGTATGTGGAATCGATACCCATTGCGTCGCCTTACATGTATTTTTCCTCTTGTTAATTGATTTAAGACATAAAATTCGGTAATAATAATTTTCAGTTTTTGTATTTGCAATAACGAGATCATTTAGACTCAAGTGACTATGTTGTTCTTTAACTTTGAATGACACAAAAATGTACGAATTAATTTGACATTCGGGATTTTTAATATATATCTGAAATGTGGCGAAATACCCATTGGATTCATTGTACTAGGGGGCACAAGCAATTGAGATACGCATTAGGTGAATATTTAATGTTTCTGTAATTTTATCAGTTTGCTTAAATGCTAGCGTTTCTGATGCAAGGTTAAGATCAGGGATAGCGCTTCTCCAGAAAAAGACAAATACACTAAGAAAATGTCCAACCCTAAGCACAGTTCCGAAGAAAGGAGTAGACCTTGGGAGTTCGATGTTCAAATCTTTGCCGGATCAGGCATGATATTTTTCAGATAAAAATGAGTAGTGCACTAGTCTTACGTCCGTCCTTAGGAGACTCATGATCGGAAAAGTGTCAACAGTCAGTATATTGTAACAATGTAGGTTTTATGATTATAAGTGGAAGGATGTAAAATAAATAAGTGTCATTGTGTAGTTGTTGATATTTTCTTACAAGTGTTAATGATTCGTTAAAATTCTTTCAAAAATAGAACCAGTGAAATAGATAGCATATTTAAGTGGACAAAGATATTTATTTTTCATCTTTTACGTTTTCTCTATTCTTTAATCGCACTTTTTAGTTTAAGTTCACGAAATTATTAACTCACAGACATTGACAATGTTACTTCTTTCCTTTCTTAGTGTATTTCTCAAATTTGAGAACTCATGTTGTTTCTCAATTATTAAGCCTATTACTTTACACCAAAGGCGCATATCTTTTCTACAACAAAAACGCCTTCAAAGAATCAAAACATGTTTTTCTTGTCATGACCTTCTCTTGTCAGAAATAGTTCAATTCTGAATAAACATCACTCAAGGTCACACCAAAGAAGGGAAGTCACTTGGGTCATCAATAATGGTAGCCTTATTCTTCCCTCATCATACAAGACTGACGAAAGGTTATCAACACATTTTTATTCATTCATTACTTGACCTTGATACTGAGCTTCAGAATGTTTACTTTACATTCAGTCAATGTCAACTTGTTTTTCAACATGGTTGTCATGATTGCTTACCAGTAACCTTCAAGTGAAGTGTTATTGTCAATTTCTGCTTTTAATTGCTATAGTTTTATTTTCGTTTCTTTTTTTTCTATTGAAATACAATACAAACACATCTGTTGTGAGTTAAAAACGCCCTTTATTGCGACATCAAACGAAATAATAGATTTGTAAACAATATAATCCATGTTTATTTTTGATACGGTCGTTCTTCGCATCATGTGTGTCAAATGTGTTGGAGTTTTTCCTAACCTTTATCCTCAGAATTCTAAAGAAAATTGTCACTAGCTGTGATGTTGTACATAGCTATGACGACATATATTCTAACTATAATCCACGTAAAAAAAACTTGACAGTATTCCAACATGTACCGATCATGTTTCCAACTTAATTCATCAAGATATTAATTCATTAATTGACCTCGCTTATGATTTTAAAGCTACTATGAGAAACGGAAAAGATCGGATTTAAAAATAGATATTTAAACACAAGCAAACTTGACCTTCAAATATCAATAAATACCTTTGATTAACTGTTCTACAATCAACACATTTCTATTTGATACGGTGAATGAATTTCAAACATTGTCATGAAAGAAGGACCTGAATTCTTAGGGCTGTCATGTATATGGGCATACATAACAAAACCATGTTTTTAAATAGGCTAACATAACTTCATTATTCTTATTATAGTCCATGCCACATATATATCCGTCTTCGAAACCTATAATTACAAAAAGTAATAGGGCATGCTTGACATAGGAATGTTAGGAAATACGAGTTACAAGAAACGTGTCAAAAATTTTAAACATAAAATCTATAGAAGCTAATCACCTGCAAATAAAGACGTTTCACACCTTGGTGACACAAATTAGTTTGCAACAAATAGCTGCGTTCTGATATAGAGTAGTGTCCAACTAATGATTTACATAATCCACGCTCCGCAAACGCGTGTATCTAGAGGGTGGGGGCATATGACAAAGCCTTGCTCCGCATAATAGTAATTTGGTAAATTCAATTCAATTCAGTTTAAAAATATGTTGGTTTGCTCGTTGTTTGGTTTGTTCGTTAGTTGGTCACTCGGTTGGTGAGTTTGTTCGTTTTAAGTAATTGACGCTCATCGTGGCATTGGTAAGATTAAACCTGGGCCATATTGAAGACGTTATACCTAGGCTTTGAGATTCGAACATTGAATTTCTCTTTAGAAAATAGAATCACCTTAACGAAAAATCCATCTCATAGTAGTATAACACGCGTTTGACAACCGATATATTTCAATAGGCGCAGACTTTAATTTGAACTTTTTGGAGGAAAGGTGTCAAAATATTGAAACATGACATGGATTCAATTCAATCAATCGCTGATAAATTTCATCTAGATGACACAAATGTCTTTATAAACCTTTAAGACACTGGATGTGTAATTCTATATGAATTGTGTGTAAGCAAAGTATGAAGCCTTTTTAACATGACTTAGCAATAAATTAATCAGCCGCAATTGCATTCTCATATCTATAATGTATACCATTGCGCACGGTTATGTTATGATAAATATATATTGTAAAGAGAGTGTCATGTGTTTAAACATGACCTGGATATAAATCAATGACACGATATGTTAACATAAACTGACTTCACCATGACGAGCCACATATTTAGAACACTTAGTTTCTTCCTTTCTCAAATGACGCTAGATCTAAATATCATTTCAATCAGACGTTCTATTTAAGGTATTCGTTTTTTAATTTGTGTATGACATTTGTATACAAACATTGCTTACATATACACATTGTTGGAATAGTATAGCTTATCACATTGTTGGAATAGTATAGCTTATCACACTCACGTAGGAGTCGCCCTGCTGGGTCGCCGTTGAATCTCGATGGGGTCAAACCTAAGATTTTAATTAAAATTATTATTTCTAAAGTGGTCACACAACCTGCTGCCTGCATAAAAGGTTTTGTATAAAGACTCTTCGGTCTAGTCTAAGTATAATATGACTGGGTTGTAATTATGGACTTCACCTTATTGTGGCAGCACGGGAATTGATGAAATCATGCGTGATGGAGATAGTAAACCTCTCACAAAACTAAGAAAGAATGTATAACTATTTAACAAAATAGGAATTGAGAATTGTTATAAACAAAAAAAAACATTCAGACTACCAATAATTAATCAACCAACAAACCATCCAAATAAGTATGTTGTGGTTATCTTAAAGCTTCAAATAAAATAATTGAACTTCAAAAGCAGTTTGCGGGCGCAGAAGCTAAACGTGGATATTGACTTTGTGTCGGAATGTCGGAAATTAGTTAATGGTATTTGCATGTCATGCGCAGACAGACTGTACACATACACCGGAAGTTTGGTTTCCATTTCCGGGGATTAAAAACAAATACACATCTAATCGTGTTCGTTAAGCCACATTTAATCTTGTTTGCATGTAATACGATGAGCCGAAACTCAATGTTTTAGATAACGTTTACAGAAAAGAGGAATTTTAGAACTGGATGTGCAGACACACGCAGATATTTAATTAATTTCAAAAATAATTTTTTTGTTGTCTGGTTTTTCATCGTCGTTTCAATCAACACATGATAGCTTCTATTTACGTCTGTTTTAACAACTACTGTACGCATGGTATCGTGGATAAGGTTTTATAATTCGCAAATTGCCGTTTTTTAGTTTTGTTGTGTCTTTTACATGCCCCGACCTGAATTTCGATCGTCCAAGCCTGAAAAAGAAAAGAGCGGATCCTCAGCATAAAGTTATCTTTCGCGAGCACGAGAAAAATCGCGAAATGTGTGAAAGATACAACCTCGAGAAAGTTTCCTCGCATACAGTAGGTTTTGGAATATCAATTGTAAGCAGGGATATATCCTCGTAAATCCTCCAACTCAATCATTGTAAACCTATCCAAGCGGACCGGTCATGACAGAAAAGATATCTTTATTTGCATAATATAACGTATATTAAACGAGAATATGGGCCTTACGGACAATCTGTCTTTACGCTTGATATGTATGAATATGAAAGCAAGTATACGAAGCTATTGGAACAAACATTATATTACAATTTATCTATATCGAGTTAACGTACAGACGTCTTTTGGTGATATCATATTATATTTAAAAAAAAATGATTTCTGCATCTGCATTTGATATATTATTTAAATTAAATACAACAGGATTAATCATGTGGTTTAGTCAACATAAATGAAGGATCAATCAAGATTATGTGATGAATAATGTTGTGCGCTATGACCTGCTTGAGACTGGTTTTTACCTTCCCATTATCTCTATAAATAACAACGACAGATTTTGTATTACAGTTTATATTATTACAAAAATAATAATGAGACAGGAAAGAAGAAGATTGACCGTCTAAAATTGACATAAGAATAAATACATTATTACCTAGAAAAATGAGTACTCGTAGAGGGTATAACCAAGCACACCAGACAGCAGTAACAAAGAACAAATAGTAAACAACTCATGGGACATAACTCTGTGAAAATGTTTTTCAAAAAATTGAGAAAAATATTTTTCGAAGGTCCCTAGAAGAGCCTGTGTGCAATATTTCAGGGTCTTACTTCCAACGATGCGTCCACTGCGTACCTGCAATCATAAATAGGACATAACTCTGAAAAAAATGTCTTCAAGAAATTAGATTACAGCCTCTAGAGAACCACGAATTAAGCCACTGTGCAATATTTCATATTTCTATCTTTGACGATGGGACAACAGCGTGTTTGCAAACAATTAACAAAGACATATAGCAAAATACTCAAAGGGGCCATAACTCTGTTTTTAAATTGATTATTCAAAAATTTTGAAAGCTAAATTTAGATAGTCACTAGAAGACCCTCTTTGAAAGATTGCAGATTATTAACTCCGAAGATGTGACTTCATCATGTTTTTGCCAACTCTACAAAGAATATATAAAAAAAAATCTGGTTTATATTAAAATGTTTTGGAAGATTTGTTTGCAAAAAGGTTGATGATGAAAAGTATTGTGTTCTTTTAAAAAATTTACATTTTATTCTAATGTCACTAATTTATGTTTTAAATCAACACGAAGACCAGTATTGCAACAAACTTAGAATGAGACCAAATAATCAAGAATTCAATTGTTGATGAGATACAAAGACCTGGTATTGCACCTTAACCCTCATATGGTCATTGAAATACTTTATAGAAAGACCTTATTTTTTTAAATCACGATGTATATCAAATTGACAGAAAAAATATTAAAATAGCAATTTTTTTAAATTATTTGTAACGCAATTTTCGTTACTGATGTCAGGATTTCATAGATTTCCCGAAAATAAACTGTTCACAAAAATCAACTCATACATTATATGCATTCAGAAGCAAATTGCAACGCAACGCATAAACATGGTGACCGTATCTCTATTAATACTCATTTTCTCTATTACTGGTACAAATGACATCAAGTCTATGTTTTGACTGCGATCTGTCGGGATCTCTCAAGGCAAAGCAATACCCGCGTGTGGAACTTGATGTCAAACGAACGTACAATACCGATCATGGGCGAGGTGGAAAGTACGGTACAGTTTGCAAACACCGCGACGCGACGTGGGTAAGGGAGTAAATACGGTACATAGTCATTCACTGTCATCAGCTGTGGCGTTATAGTAAGCAGAAGTAAGAACGGAAATCAGATGTGGTGTATAAGTGTATTAGTGTGATTAATTAACACCATAAGCAAATAGGGTTAATTATTTCAGGACGTGCGGTTTGTGTTTTTCCCATTTTGGATATTGTTCTAAGTGTGAAAAAGAGGTTTTTTTCATACAGGAATATTCGGATTTTTTCAAACAAAAAGGAATATTTCCTAATCTTTTCGTTGAAGAGTATTAAGTTTTTTTTATAAGAGTGAGTATTTAAGTTTTGAGAATCGATGTTTGTGAATATGTTGCAATTTTGTTATTTAAAAGGTATCTGTTCTACAACATATAATTTTCTAGCATTTCTAATTCAATTTACAAACTCACATATTATGATGCTTTTCCTCGCTAATTTTCTTTCTTTTTTATTCTTTATTTTCAATCAGATTATTCTAATTATTTTACTTTAAGCCACCCTGATCTGGTCTTATTCATATAAAAAAATATCAGGGGACAGACAGGTTGACAAGATACTCTCATCACTTTTCATTTCTTAAGAAATACTGAAGGATTCTTTTACGGACACATAATCATATAACTTCTGTTGCGCTTCATTTAACAAGAAAGCAGCAACCTCTATAAGTAGTGACGGCACCAGGGGTTTGGGGTTAAAAGCCACACACGCCTGTTTAAA
>JAUUEB010030766.1:0-16624 GCA_032362205.1 Clione limacina
ACCGTAAGTGTAATTTTCAAATTGTCTAATTTCATCAAAACTGCACTTAGAGACATGAAACCGAGAGTGATATGTGCATAATTGTTTCATAGTTCTCATAGTGGCGAAAAGTTAAATTTGACCTACTTCCGACTTAAGGTACTTTTCCTTGTAACGGCAGAGTAGCTAAGCAATAGGTATTTGACAATAACCACGGTCATACATGTATGCTTGGTATTTGGTATTCATTCATCATACTCCTGTAAAAACCATTGTGTTTATCTTAGAAAAATAATAAGAAAATATTCACATATAATGTCATCGGTTTGGGGGAGGGAGGTCACCTGTGATGAAGGGGATGACTTTTAAAGAGTAAAAATAATCACAAATGATGACATAGAGGAAGGGGTATCAGGGTTCAACATCAGCAAAAAATGGATGACATTATATGGGAACAGAAATAATTGAATTATATTTTTTTAAATGCCAATTTATTCTTGAGGAAAAACGGGCTAATTTGTGTGTAGGGGGAGATTAAGGTAGGGTTAGATAATTCAAAACTGCGTTGAGCGGGGCCGAGACGTCAAAATTGCCCCGGGGCCCACGGAACCTCTCGGCGGCCCTGGCTCTAAATTTGCATCATTTTAAACCAATCTCAAAAATGTCAACCGTTTCACGGCCATTGCTTTGATAATGTCCAAGATTGTCTCCCCCCCCATAAAAAATCCTGGCTACGCGCCTGACCACATGTCCCACCAGCAGTCTTTAAAATGTCAATGATTCACGATATAGTGATGCTAAAACTTTGACGTGTGTTATCATAGGTTTTTAGATATATTCATTTGTAAAAATTGGATATTTATATTTATATTGTAGTCAAGGATATTTTTAAGATAATATTCTTCAAAATAGTATAATTGAGAAATACCTGAATTGAGTTATTTCAAAGGAAAATGTTGTCTACAGAATTGGGGTTTTTTAGACTTAGAGACGTATATGTCTAGAAATATTAGTGCTAAATACCATGTGTAAGGATCAACAAATGATGATTAAGACCATTTGTGTCGTATAAAATCCGATTGATTTTTTTTAAATCGAAAAAATCATCGAGTACAGTATGTGACTTGTTTTGTGTGTTTGGCCGTTTAGTGTGACCTCTTAGGAACCGTTCACAAATAACGTCATCCAGTGAGGGGCAGGGGGTCAGCCAAAAGATTACAGGTAGGGGGGGTGAAGCTAAATATTATGTAATTTTTTGGAGTAGAGAATGGCCCAAAAAAAGATTACGTAATTTGTGAACGTCCCTTATTTGAAATTCATTTGATAGAAATAAGGATGGGCTTCCATTCAATACAAATCTGGAAACGTAAAATTTATGTATTTTTTAGTCTCAGCTGAACAACTGTTGGGTTAAATCAGCCGCCACAGTTACTGCATAATATGGTAAGGATGTAGTTGATCAGAGCGATAACAGTTTTCAGTGTAAGAAATGATATGTGACCCCCCCCCCCCCCATTAATATAGAGTGATTAATTTAGAAAATCCCCGGTACATGGGGGATATTTTCTCTTTATACTAATAGATACTGTCTAAACTTTCTTTTTTGGATGTGACAATTATTAAAAGGTTTTATTTTGCGTGTTATATGGAATGTTTGACCATTTTGATGTAGCTATAAATAATTGGCTAATATTCATGCTGTCTTGCAGAATATCGTTTTAGCTTTTCACAAAAGATCAATTCTTATGTTGATTTATATTAGGAATCGAAATATGGCACTTAACTTAATAGTTACAATGAAATGGACAAATGAACGAAACCAATGTAAAAAAGGTAGAATAGAGCTTATTTTAAGCTTTGACCCGACCTTCGCCTTTATATCTGACGTCACCGAACCTACCAAAAAAACTGGTTTGCATTTCCCACCCAACTGGTATTCTAAGGCCGTTCCTACCCTACGGTGTTGTATTGATTTTATTTAACATGTGTATTCATTCACCTTGTACCTGCGTAAATAAAATATTGTTAGTAAAATAATATGGTCTTAAAAATCCACTTTAAAATTAGAAAAACTAAACTCAGAAATATGTAATTATAAGATAACCTTTGAAATAACTTCCAAAAGCTCTACCACATCTTGAAAACTGCTCCACTTCAAGTCGGATTTTGAATTTATATTTTACTGTAAATAGATAAAACTATTTAAGCGCATATATCAATAAAATGTTGGAACCTGTTGAATTTTATTGATAAGATCATATGCTATACACGGTCTTTCAATACCAAGTAGTTTAGGGAAAAGATAAAAACAAACATACGTTTATCTTTGAATTATAGTGACATATTAACGTTGTATTATGTGCGTTAATAGAATAAGAATAGATGTGATTTTTTAACTTGGTTATTGACAGTGTGTTCATTATTTGCATTGGTTAGATCATAAATAAATCTTTTCTGCAGCAAAAAAGCTTGGAACTACACTCCAAGTATACCTTTCCTATGATAATATTATGAAATATTTGAATCGAACAGTAAGATGTTTTAAAAATATATTTGAAATTACACTAGAACCTTCAATATATAAACTGATGCTGTTTTTATGACATTAAACGACCATATATTTACGTGGAAATGGCTCTTAATGGTATACTCACAAAAAGCTTATTTTCACAATTGCGTTTAACCCAAGCTGATTGCAAACTTGTTCCTATGGGGGAATAACAATTCTTTAAGGGAACTGAACATTGATACTTTATTATCTATTTTGCTGGACGTTATATTCTTTTATAGACGAAAACATGGAAAAGGAATTATGCATTTAAATTAGGCTTAAATTACTCTACAAGTTTCCCACCAAAATATCAGTATAAGGGAGTTGCTCAAAATTGCCTTGGTGAATGATGTATGCAGTGAACTTTTGTATTTTTGACGATAGTTTCTCACGTGGTTTTACAACATCTTTCATCAGTCTTATAGACTTTAGATATACTTATATATTATTTGATACATTTATCATCCATGCAGTGTTGCTCTTATTTACGGAAATCTTACCATAACCACACTGCACATAGAAAAAGTATTTAAATATATATGAAACTCGATGGTTTCAAACCAAGTTTTTTAAGCCAGAATCAGTTATCTTACTCTAGTGAACTGATAAAGGGGAAAAAGAAGAAAACAACATTTTAACCATGGTTACACTCACTAAGTCATGAATTAATATGGCTTGTACTTATTCACTTTAGATAATGGTCATGCAAAGTGATACTTTTTAAAGCGCAAGGCCGTTGGCGTAGACTCTCTTAAAAATTGAATTATGTTATGTTATAGATTGTATCAAATCTGTTGTCATCAGTACTACGATAACGACCCTTGCTTACTTTGCAATTTATGTCATCGAAAAGAACATTCATCTATAGATAACATTCAATTTGTTTGAAAAATCTATGAAGAATCAACATATGGACTAAGAAAAGTAAACACAATACAGGCAATTTACAAAGTATTTACTGCAGATGTGTCTGGCGACTTCAGCTTGGATGTGCGAATCCGTTTAATTATATTTTATAAACTAAGTGGTCTTAACTTTGTGTTAAAAATGTGACTTACAAATTTGGGGAGCGTCGAGACGTCTGCATTTAAGTCGTAAATACTGACGCCCCTTTGCGGGATGTACGAGTTGTGGCACATATTGGAACCTACGGTTGACCTAACGTTAAAATGTCTAAGAAGAACCGTCGCCGATTTACCCTAACCTGTGCTGATGGAGAAGTTAAAACCCCTTACAATTAAAATGGTAGGTCGTAAATACTATGTATGTACTTACCAAAGGTTAATCAGTAACAATCCGTGGATGTGGCCTCGTCTTTCTCAGTCCTCCCACTGCGTAATGTTGTCTATACGACATCCATTTCAGAAATGTGACTTAGAACTTGCGTGTGCTCACATTATAAGCTTGTACGAGTCAAACACACATCAGTAGAACTCACTAATAGTGGTAAATGTGTGAATTATTTCCGTCCAAGTGTGTTTGTTGTTGACAAGGATAATAAAATGATTGAAAGAATAAATGAAGGAAAGATCAAGTGATCGGATTTTGTAAAGCTAGTCTGTGCATTGACATGCATGAGTATTTTATTATAGGTGAGTCTTTAACGACAAGCTAGTGTGTAATCAGGGGGGTGAGGGGGTAGAGTACCTAAGTGAAAATATATCAAGTACCCAAGAATCATTATTTTAGTACACCCACATCAAGTATTTGTTTACATTGATAAAGTATCTCAGGTTTAAAAATAACAACGTAGACGTTACTTATTAATTCTTCGTTTTGCCTTTTTTTTAAGTATGGAATTGATTTTTGCGAAAATGTTCGCTCTTTTATGGTATTTTTGTTTTGGTGTTAACAATCTCAACTAAAACATTCATATTTGAAGACAGGTTTACAAATGTATTTTAACTTTTTTTTGTCACTTTTGTAACACATAATAATATTATGCCTATTCGAGAAACGATGCTATTTTAACATGTTTACGTGCTGTCATCAATTGGTGTAGCACAACTAGCCAGTTACATATTACTGAAACTGGACCGACTAGTCTTAGCATTAATCTCTTATTGCAAAGCGAGACCGATGCCAACTAACTTTTTTTTATTCTAGGATTCGGGCATCCAACCTTTCACCCGAGGGCTCTTATCTTGTATGTTAGCTCCGATTAATTAGGGTCGTAACAAAAATACATACCACTGGCGGAATTATTTCTAAACGGAGCAAAACCGTACTTCCAAAAAATTTGGTTTAAGCGAGTTTGACTGTATATTTCGCTCATGGTCCATGCATTGTCATAATATGATTGACCATGGCAGTCATGCATATTGATACCCTTCAGTAAGAAATGTTATTAAATCTTGAAATGTTTCCTCGGATTTGTGCCATTGATTTAGTAAACAATTCAGAGACCTTTTAACGGGCGAATCATGATCAACAAATCTAGATATTACATATAGGCACTGTGTAAACGAATTGGACAAACCCAAATACCTGTCAACAACTCAAAGTGATAACTTTCTTTCCCATCACTATACTCGCTCACAAGCGACGCAAATATATATATTTTCCTTAGTTTCATGAATATCTTGTCCCTGTAACTTTCTTCATTTACTTTGTTTTTCGTACTGTCTTTCATTCTTTCCTTATCGTAACATTTTCTCTCTCATGTTGTGTGTATGTGGGGGGGGGGGGTACAGCTGCACATTGCCAAACTCTGAGAACCGGCCTTGGTTACCAAGACAAAACAGACGGCGTCTTTTAAGATCAGCATATCAATGTGTCTACTCCACTTTTTGCGGGAAGTCAATTCCTGTTTGATATAATCATGTGTCCATACTTTGATTTGTATAACTGATACTATTTATATATGTAAGTCCTGCAAATTTCAGTTAAAACTTTGCTGAAACGAGAAGAGTTTGGCTATTCGTCATGTTAGGTGGAACGGACTGTAGATGGTGTCTTGATGAGCAGTATTGATTTTTCTACTTTCTCCATAGGACTTAAGCGTATATCGGTGAGGCTTGGTCGCTTCTTTGCAACTTTTTCGCATCGCATGTGATAGAGCCCGGGTTCGAAACTGGTTTGTGTCTACTCTTGAGACGTCAATCCGTGTTTAATATAACCATGTGACCATACTCTGATATATGATTACTGAACTCGGGTAAATTTTCACGTGGATATAAGTTCGCGGACAAAAAGATTCATGTATTTCACGGGGGGACGGGACATTTTCGCGCTCTGGAAACTCAGCGAAAAACGTTCTTAATTTGTTCCAGGCGCAGAGCCACGGAGTGGTCATGGGGGAATGCCCCCCATTTAAGATTCAAAGTCCTCTAAATTTGTAACCTTTTTAACTTATCTAAAAACAATCGGCAGGTTCGCGGCTATTTATTTGATAATATTCAAGGTTGTCACCCCCACCCCCCCTCTTTTTCAAAATCCTGGCTACGCGCCTGATAAGTACCACATAGTATTCTGACACAACTTCAATATTCGGGGGTGGGTCAAAATTGCGAACATTTAGATACTACGCGCAAAACAATGCGCTAGTACAGTATTTAAAATGTTTACTATACTTACAGTTTGGCATTTTACATTTCTATTAAAAATATCACGTTTCCTGTTATACGATGACTCTAAGGGCTCTAATGACATTGCGTGCATAGAATTCCTTTCCGAAAGCGTTAGATTTTGTGCTACTATACTTATGATCACCATTGGCGCCTTATGGTCATGTATAGAGTTAACTTTACACCATCGTAAAGGCAAGGATGAATTTACACAGAGATTCAACACGCTAAAATGTATGATTACTGATAACATTGTTGTACAATTACACGTAGGTAAGATGAGGAATTGTAGTTTAATAAGGATTGGTCAGTTAAATAAGTTGATGAAATACTCAAGCTGAGTTATCAAGCCAAACTGAAGAAGAAGACATGGAAGTGTTTGGGGAAGCATCACAGAACCTGCCACAGCATTATTTAACACCCATTACAAATGACTGAATGAATACATTTTGAAAATTCAAAGACAAATATTTGACTTTCCCACCTATCATTATTTAGACAAGTATATTTGTTATATATATATATTAATATCTTTTTTTTTCACAGGATATTTGGTGCAAAAAGTGCATATTTGAAAAGACTGATAGAAGAAAGCCTAGCTGTGCAGGCCATTGCTGGGCTCATTAAGGGAGGCAACAAAAAGATTGTGTCAAAAAGCTTAAGATTCTTGGTTGAATTCTGCAATAAGAGGTATTTTCACAATTTCTTATTTGAAATAAAGGGGTTTTATTTTGTTACTAGTGGCTGAAGTCTTTGAGAACAATGTGTATTGTGAATTAACTATTTTTATCATTGGTGTTAACATTGTCTATTAATAGAGAAAGAGAAAACTGTCTTCAATTTGTTCATATTTAGATTCAGGGCGCTATTACAGAGAAAACATAGTAAAAGACTAAAAAAGCTAATAGCATTTCTTACAGTCAACCGAATTACACCAAAAGCTTAACTGCTCATCTAGTTATATCTACTATCTACAAACACATTGCTAAAGTTCAGGTCTATTGAGTCAAAACTGTGTCTGTAATCCCATTGCATACAAAATTTCCAGCCAGCAGCAAATAAAAAACAATCAGATTTTCAATTTGATTATGTATATTTTAGATGAATTGTGAAGACTCACCGGTCGTCGCTATGACGTTTCACCGCAAGGCGGATCCTCAGGCAACTGCCAGTTGCTGGCCCTTGACGGATGTAGCTCTCCTGGCATCCGGGTAAATCTGTACTACCTCAAGGGCCGCCCCTCTCCGCCCGTCAAGAGTTGGGAAACTCCTACCCTTTCACCGCTTTGCGCAATTTATGCGCGTAACGGTGTCGGCAGGTGTTCATTAGTTCTGAGCGCTGGTTTAGACTTCTGGGATCAGTGTTTTTCATAATAAATAGTTTCTCACTTAGACACAGGTCACAACTTTTCCCACCAGGTTGGTACGGGTGGCATTTCCTCAATATCTCCCAGCTGGTGTCTGCTATATCCACTTCCTGGTCCTTCTTCTTCCAATAATACGCTGCCATAGCAGTGGCGTGCTCTAGATTTCTGTCCCTACGGATATATATATATCTCCCCTTTTTCATAGGGTCGAGACTGTAATACGTACCTTGTCTCCCTATGTATATTTTAAAACTCTTCTCTGTAATATTCATGTTCATAATTGATTTCACCCTTATATAACCCTTATTACCATAAATTACAAGCGTTTTTACAATCTGCTATGACCTTGGCAGACCAAAGGTGGGTGCCCGATCTGGATATATCCCAGCCTTTGGGTTGGTTTTCTTTAGCAGTCTTACTTTTCATTTGCTGCTTTTAAATTGGTTTCACTTGGTCAAATGATGAGCATTGTATTATTTAAGAACAAAATGCAAGTCACCTCTAAAATCTGAGCTTATAAATTTTGGTATAGTTTAAGCCTGTTAGTCTGTACACACTAAATGAAATATTGGAACATTATTATTTTTTACTGTTTAAAAAAACCCATCATCATCACAATCTACGCTTTATTATTCCCCATAGTTGGAACAATAAAGCATAAATGATAATGATGATGTTTTTTTAATTAAAAAGGGTAAAATTTAGTTTCTTTTGTATTCGTTCAAACCTTCTCTCTTATGAAAAAAACATAATGACACAGACATAAATCTAAGTAAACTAAAAGTCATTACTCTATTTTAGTCGAGTAATCAATAAATAGGTAATTTTGAAAAAAAAAGCACAATTATTGACTAGCATACCATCTTTTAACAGACCAGGCATGTAAATTATAGTTGTTCCGTTAAGTAAAAAACCCATGCCATGTTTGTACATCTTTTCTCCTAAACAGCTTGTAATTGATGGACCATATTTTGCAAGCAGTCTTATATCAATTTTACTTAACAGATTCCATAATTTATCGATATATACAGGTTAACAAAAATTGTTTATTTGTTATCAATAAGATATGGTTTACAAAAAATAAACAGTTTTAATAAGAATTTGATGAAATTTTAACATGAAGTGTGTATTGTACTAGTGTAACTATGTATCAAAATCTTTACCAAAACTCACAAAATTTGATCCACTCAAGTCGGATTTTGCATTTATTCTTTACTAATAAACAAATAAGCAATTTTTTTGTTTATATGTTTATATCAATTAAATTATGGAACCTGTTAAGTAAAATTGATATGAGACTGCATGCAACAAATGGTCCATCAATTCAAAGCTCTTTAGGAGAAAAAGGCAAAATACATGTTTTTTTTTCCTCTGTGGAACACTTATAATATTATAACTTAAGGTTGCAGGAACTTATTTTACAATTCATCAATTTACCTCAATTAAACAGTACTGATTAAACAAGTAAAAATTTGAGCCATTTAATTCTCCAAAATTAGCTGATAAAGGTTACTATTCTTTTCCTTGTAGATGCTGTCCAGGATTTGTGGGTCAAATTTTAGCAGCTAACATAATGGAGGAATTGGTACAGATGTCTCAGGACAAAAATGACAAGGAATCTGCCAAGTTCTCTATGACTTTGATCCTTAAACTTGGTGATCACGAACATATTCGAGCATCACTTGGTAATGCAGGAATCATTCCTTTGTTTATAAAGTTCCTCAATGAAGAAAAGACAGGAGTGGATCTGGTGGCAGTGCTCAACCTTCTCTGTCTTTGCTCAAAGGAAGCTGTCAACAGACCTAAGATACTTGATGCTCAAGGCCTGGAAGTGATGATTTCTGCTTTGAAAGGTGGTGATGGTGAAAGAAGAAGGTTGTCTAAAGGTCGCTTTGCTGTTTTATATGATCGTATAATCAGTTCCTTTGTGAACTTCTTGTACAACGATGACTGCCTGTCTCATTTGTTTAATCTTGACTTGATCGGAATACTTCTAGAGCATCTGAGACGTTGTTGTGTGTTTGAAGTTGAGGAAGAGAATCTCAGAAAATATACCCAAGACCTAGCTGTAGCCTTGTATGAAGACTTTGAGACTGTGCAAGAAGCATCCGGAACAGATTATGAAAGCTCGAAGGAAAAAGTCAAAGCACAGGAAAGGTATGCTGGTTGTGATAAGAATTTTTCAAAAGCTGAAGATTCTAAGGATGAAGTAATGGATTATGAAAGCAATATCAAACACATAACTGACATTTCTTTTGACAAAAATATGTTGAAAAATTCAAGTAAAACTGAAGATGGAGATAGTCAGATTAATATGGATCTTGACACTAGTGAAGATGTTCAAAATGATTTTGCATTTGTAGATGAACTCAATGAAACTCAATCTGCTCGTTCAACAAGAGACCCTCTTATGTTAGCAAAAGATAGAGCTGCAATTAGAGATAATGACAATTTCTGTGATAAAACTGAAGTTCCTGTAGAAGATGACAATGACGCTAGTCAATTACCTGGCCCCAGCACAAATCGACATGTGTTTAGTATCAACAGCCCAACATATCAATCAGAGACATCATGGAGGATGGAGGACTATAACCAGGGTGTCACATGCAAGAACTTTGCATCAGATCAAAACCCTTTTCAAGGTTCATTTTCACAGCCTGCTTCTCCAGCGTCTTCTATAAATACAGACAATCAAGGCTTATCCCCATACAGTCCACTCAGTGCTAATGTATCGTATTACTCACCATCACAGTCCTCACCATATCAGTCACCTAAATCACCCTTATTCTCTTCCCCCTCGTGGTCGTCAAGCCCATCACAATCAAGCCCGACAAGCCCAGGTCTTGGAAACTCAGATGATTCTAGGCTCATTCCTAACAGTCCTACATATAGTGTTGGTTCTCACGATTACGGGCCCAGTCCTACATATAGTCCTGCCTCTTATGATGACGGGCTTAGTCCAACACAAGAGTTTTCTAATTCACGGTTATTCAGTCCCCTGAGCAATCTGTTGCCTACTTCACCAGCAGCTAGTTCAGCAGACGGAGATGCTCCTAGTCCAGCATTTAATTCTCAGATGTCGCTTTTCAGCCAGTCCACAGTAGCCTCTCCATTTGCAGGTCAGTCTCAAGAATCGTTATACAGAAACACTGCTGGCGCAAATCGACATCAGTTTATGGCAGTGCCTATGCCACAACAAACTTTTGTTTATTCTGCTTCTGAAGATGAGGATGAAACAGAAGAAGATTGTACTGCAGCAACAGATAACATTTTGTTAACTGAAGTAGACCTTTTAAATCATGCAGGAGCATCCACTCATAAGTCCTCTAAGGAATGTGATAGTAAGAAGAATGATAGAAAGATTTCACCCCGGTTAATAGAAGATAAAAATTCTTATAGTCAAGAGAAAGTGTGTACAGGATCAACAGAAACCCATCGCTCGAAGCATACTTCAGACTTTAAACACGATAATAGTAGCCCTAAAAGGAGGAAATTGGATAAAGATGCTTCTGACTTTTTAGCTGGTGCTAGTGTCATTTATGAAGAAGAAGACATGATCACAAATGACAGTAGAATTAGCAGCAAGTTTAACAAATTAGAGGTGGAGGTCAAGACTCCTATAGATAGCAGTACACAGATTCAAATTGATGGAACTTCCAGTAAACAGCCCTCAGATAGAGGAAAAAATGGCAAGAAACATTCTGATCCTGCTGTATCCAGGTGTATAACATTTGAAACATCGTCACATGAGTCCTCACACTCTGAGAAGACTCAAAGTTATAAAAAATCAGGAGCTATGAAACAACAGATTGTTACAGCAACAAGGCCATCACAAAGATCGAAATCTCCATTTCCCAGATACGGCTCTTCCTCTTCTTTATATTCCACCAGCCCTTATCGGTCTCCAAATTCTGAGGCAGGTCCTAGTCATCAGGCTTTGGAGTCAAATACATTGATCTGTTTATCTAGCAAATCAGCTGAGGTTGTTTCAGAGACTGAAGGGGAACAACCATTGCAGAATAAATCTGGATGCTCTAGCTCAGACTTGGCTGTTGAGACAGTTGTAAATATAGATATTGGGGACTGTAAGTTAATAAATGATAAGAATACAAAAGAATGCCCAACTACTTCAGTTTTTTCATCTGGTACTGCAAAGAAAAACTCTGATGTTGCTAATGGCATGGGTAGATCTCTTGGCATGGGTGATGTCAGTGAAAGAGTTAAGAAAATATATCGAACAACGGAAAACAACATTCTTATCATATTGTCTCGCATTTCTGTGAAAACTAATCCAATGAATCAGTTGGGCGAGACTACAGTTCTGAACAACCTCTTGAATTATTTACGCTTTTCTCCAAACCCGATGGACAGGTGTATCAGAATCCTCCATCGCCTGTGCAGTAATCCTCTTTGCTTTCAACGTTTCATGATCCTACAGACACCTGCTTTAGTAATAAAGTATCTGGTATTAGAAAATGATGGATCCCTGCCGAGTGCACTGTTCAACAAAGAGTATATCGATCAGTACGGTGTGATTCAGAGAAGTGAAATCAACCGCAGATATTTTACCGATCCTGAAGATCAAGAGGTCGCTGGGTCTCAGGCTTCTGACTTTGGCAGAAAGATGGATTTTGAGTTTGGTGATGACGCCTATAGCAAGATGCTGTCTCCAGGAGCGGCTAAGTCACCTTTCAAATTTCATTCAAGTCTGTCACAGGATAGCCAATCAGCCAGAGGCAGTTCAGGTGAGAATAATGTTTCTTGAATTTATTCTTGATTCATATTCAATTTATAATTTACATTTTTTTTTAAATGCTTAAACAGTCAAACTCTCTTAAACCAAACAGACTTTAGCTGAATATTTGTCTAATCAGGACAAAAACCATAACTGTTTTTTCTCTCTTCATGTTTTTTGCTTCAAGCCTATTTTTTAAGCCTGGTGAAATCTTTTCCCAAAAAATTCAGTTTTACCAAGTTTAACTTTAATTTGTTTAATCACTCAAATTTTGTTTTCTTAGTCTAGAAATTAGACTGAAATACCTTTGATTCGGTTATGGTGTAGAAGTTTCTTTTTACAGAATCAAAATATTGTGATTATTAAGGGTTTGGCGTAATGAAACATAGAGAGGGTACCGTTGTTATACCTTTGATTTGGTTATGGTGTAGAAGTAGTTGGTCAAAGTTAGATCATGATTACCTTGTCTATTCTTTATTTACAGTTCTCTTTAAACATTTTTTATTCATTTTTGCTTTTTCTTTTTCTTAGGAGCAAGAGAAGAACCAGTGAGTGAATCAAGCCGAAGTATCAAAAACCTCAAGACAGCTGTAAGCTTGATACAACGTATGAGTAATATTGCTGATTCAAGGTATGGTGAGGGTGAAATACGTAATCTACTCACCAGGGGTTCTCTCAAAGACCAACTGTCATGTATCATCAGTCTACTGTACATGCCTCTTGCAAGGTAACATATTGGAAAGAAGAGCTCAGAATTCATATTTATTTTGATAAATTAATAACATATTATAGCAGGAGCATAGCTAGGGGGACATGGGGAATATAACCTCAGTCCCCTTTCTAAAATCCTGGCTATGCACTTGTATTAATGCATGAAATAAAAATTGAACCCTAGGTTCTTTTTTTCTAATTTTTTTTCTATTTATTTGCTTTTAAAGGTAGTTTTTTATGGTAGGTCTACTAAATTGATCGTAGTTCAGCCAATTTTCAACTGATTTTGAATAAATTGGTCTCAAATAATAGGGTTTCTCTGAGCAATGAAAACACAATTCATCAAAGGTACCTGTGGCACCAATTTGTCGCGCCATGTCACATATGTTAAAGCTGTTTGTTTATTATAATGAACGCAGATAATAACAAGGCACTTTCTGCAGTTTTTTCTCAAAATATAAATCTGATAGCATAACTGACTCTTAAAAAATCTTTTAACATCAAGCTGCTTTTTAAAAGTCACAACCAACATCTGTAGTGAACGCACAATAACCATAGTGAAAATGTTTTTATTTTACCATTTTATTGCAATTCTAAAAAAACAGATAATTGTCTGTTTTTCTCAAATCATCTGTTTTTCCATTATCTGTATTCCTCAGGTATCCACTGATGCGTCAGGTTCTCTTGACCAAGTACCATCTACTGAACATTGCTGTACCTTGTCTGTTCATGCAGACAGGCCTGGCCGCACAGGAAGCCATCATCATAGCTTTGGGATTGATATTGCACTTGAAAAACCCTAGTAAATTGCTGCATAAAAACCCACACCTTAAACTTTGTCCTGACGTTGAACATGTCAAGTCATCACACAAACAGAATGCAAGTATTGGGGAGGATGACGTTACAGTTGATGACTCAAGTGGAATGAGACAGTATGCCTTCCGGTTCACTCCAACAAATACAATGACATTTTCACCCAGGCAAAGCGAAGAATCTGCAAGAAAGTCAAATAAATCAAAAGTGCTTCTTGCTAAGGTGAAATCTTTCCAGGAGCTTTCAGGAGGTCAGAATTCTTCAAGGCACAGCAAGTCTTCTACCTTAAAAGAACAATCAGGTGCTGATGAAAGTACAAAGTCTTGTGTTTATGATAATTTTTCCAAAAAATTTGATACTTGTTTGGTAGCTGACGATGGGGAGACTCTAATGAATATGAATGCCAACAAAGAACTGCTCATGAAGAAGTCGGCTGTTTTTGCGGCCATGCTTGGGGGAATGTATGCAGAAGCCCAGAAATCAGAAATTGCTTTTTCTGATTTAAATCATTTTGGTTTTAAGTTTGTTGTCCATTACCTTCATGGATGTTGTTCTGGGTGTCCTGTTATTGACTCTGTAGGACAGAACCTCAAAACTGCTACAAGTGAAGCTCAACAACATATAAATGAGAGCAAAGCTAAGGTACAAGTAACAGAACAATTAAATCATTCCAATGTACATCTAGGTACTGGTTCAGAAGTGACTCCTAGTGTCTTATCACGCTCTGCAAAAGCTGACACTTCTAGAGCACACAACCAAACTGACTTTTCAACCAAGTTAGAAATATCAGAAGGTTTTCTTGGTAGTCTTAACATTGATGATAAGAGTGATCTAGAAAAGAGTAAAAAAGACAAGAATGAAAGTCGTGACCCTGGTTGCATCGCCAATGATGAAAAAATGAATGTATGTATGTCAGAATCGTCAACTAGTAAAGATATGTCTCATGAGGATTCGCTAAAAAATCTGGAGAAATGTGTTGATGTATGTTCGGATATCCTTGCAGTAGCAGACAGGTTTCTGTTGTTAGATAGTATCAAAGACTACATTACCTCTGTGCTCTCCTATCATTGCTTACATTCACACACATGTCGAGCAATACTCCACATTGCATGTTTTTACAAACTGGACACACTAGCCTTAGACTGTGTTAGGGAATCATTTATGTCAGGTATGCTCCCACAGGAAGTTGCCTTAATGTACAGAGAGTTGGCTGTTTGTGGCTATAGAGATTCGGCATGTAAGGCACTAGTGCAGCTACTAAAGCCATTGTCAGAAGTATCAATTTCAGAACTTTCTTAGGGCACATTGAATAGCATTGGAAATTGTCTTTCCTCATTTTTGTCATTAAAATGTCTTAGACATATAGCATAGTACCCCCAAAAAAAATCAACTTTTTCATTTGTACATCAGTTTGAGTGACAGTCCTCCTGAACAGGTTTCTGTTTGAATATGAAGGTAATCAAGAGTGATTGCATAATTAATCAGTAAAGTCTCATTTCTAAGCTTGGAGTATTATCTGTTTAAGTGTTTACTTCTTAACCAGACTACATTTAAACATGAATGATATGTTTACTTGTCATTTTGGAATTTTTACATTAAGGTCAGGGTCAAGTTTGTTATCTCTTACTTGGTGGTCATGTCTTTCAGTTTGTCACAAAATCAGGCTTGATCATAAATGTGACACTGGCTAAAAAATCAGGACTTGGTTAAAAAACTACCAGGCTGTGTGTAAAGATTGGGTAAAAAGGAATTACTGTGGTGTTATGCTCATCAAACTTCTTTTCTAAGGTCATCCTTTGCTGTTTTAGAATTTTTTTTACCAATAGTTGCTTTTTAAAATTGTTTTTCCCCTTTTTGTTTTACTTTGATGCTCAATTCTCTATCCTAATTTTAAGATTGTCCAAATACGTTTCCTTGTTAGATCTTGTCTTCCTCTTCACTGCTTTGTCGTTTTTCTGTACACATCATATCTCTCTCACAATATTTTTCACTTTTCATCTAACACGATCTTCCTTAGTTTCTTATATTTTATATTATATTTCCCAACCACTTGCAATTTATATAATAGGGGATGAAGAATATTGTCTTTATTATTTTATTTATTAAATGTCTGCATAATTTGAAATTATTTCTCGCTTGACATTGACATTTTGTGATATTCAAGGAGCATGTGCATCGTTTGCTTTGTATGTGGTCATAGCAACTGCCTGTCAGTCTGTCACATTGAAATGTATTTTTATGCACATGTTTGAAATCATATCATCCATGGTACCTTGAATTAAATATAAGTTGATATAAAATTATATGTAATTTGAACAAATGTAAAACTTCCATTGATTTTCATTTATCAAAGATTGTACTGTAGAACTCTTTTTGCACTGTTTGAAGTCATATCATTTGAATCAACAAAAACCTGAAGCACACATGTCTAGTCTTTTACAGCAAACCATTAAAACAAATTCCAGGGGACTGTTCTTTTGCTTTGGGTTTATACAGAGAGAAGAATTTTTGTTTTATAAAAGTTAATTAACTACGCAAAGAGAAGAAAATTCAGAAGTCTTGAATTTCCTTGGTTTATCAATAGTTTCAGTTTAAGTGTTTTTTGTTTAACCTTTGTTTAAATGGTCTTTTTTATAATGGTCAGTATATGTTGCACACATGTTTAGTCATGCAGTATTCTATTGTTGAACTGCCCTTCAATGAACGGCCAACCTCGCTAAACGCTTATATCTCAAAAGTTGTCTCTATATAAAGTCATTATTTCCCTCCATAAGACACCAATTGCCTACTCCCAAACATCTCTGTACAGTAGATACAAGTTTCAATGAACCTGTTGGGACCAGCTGTTTGTTTTTTTGATTACAGAATTTCGATGAAGTTTGTGTAAATCTATCGTAGGAAAA
>JAUUEB010030877.1:0-16623 GCA_032362205.1 Clione limacina
TTATAGAAGTGCAATAATACATACAACCATACAACCATACAAGCAAGCATACAATTCAGTGTATATTGTTATAGATGATACCAAATTACTTTTTAACAAAACCATTAACCATAGGTTTCAAGATAAAAGTGGCACTTTTAAATTGGGATAGCTTTTCAACGACTAACTGATTAAATGTGTGGTACAAAAGATTATATTGTTGCACTTTTAATGTTAATATAACTGAATATGCATATATGTCAAACTTTTGAGACAACAATATGGATATTTTAGTTAAAAAAAGGGAGATTACTATAAAAACAGTGATGTGAACAAATCTTTTTAACATTCATCATCACCATTTAAAGTATATTTATCCATGCTGCATGGTAAACTCTGTTTGTAATGTAATGGCATATCTCCATGCATCTCTGTTTACAGCAAGGCTCGGGTCAAGGCAGGTTTCTTAGGTCTTCTTTGACCACCTCGTCCCACGACTTTGGGGGTCGGCAAGGGCCAGGGTTACCAGCTGTCTCGAGATTCTGGACTCAACTTAACCAGTTGACACTAATTGTTAGAGACAATTCTCTTTCTGCAGTTTTATTTGAAGCCAGACAGAGTATATATAAATATACCGTAGGCTGGGAAGTATTTTTGCCCATTTTTAAAAGCTCTTTTGAGTTATCAAAGTATAGTGTCACTAGCGGATTTTGGGATGTAATGTTTGTGAACAAATTCTACAGGAATTAAAGAACAATTTGAATAGCAGAATGAAGTGTACCATATTTGTAAGGTCAGCAATATATTCGTTTGGTTTCGGTCACTAGACTTAAACACCCATATCATTGGGAAACATATTTGAAACCGCACACCTTATGAAAGCCAGATAACTGAATGCAAATATAGTAATACAAATGTCAAACCTAATTCATCTTCAGCCCCAAAACCAAGAAAATATAGGTACCTAGACCCTAAATTGTTTAATAAGAATGTATACTGGTTGAGTAATGGTATATGTAAAGAAAAACATAATCTCAACCTCAGTTTTTAAGCATATACCATGAATCCATCAACATCAACATTCAATTCAAATTTCCCTTCATCTAACTATGGCTACAGTCTATAGACTACCCTCCTATAATGACCAAGACTTTACAAGAACCCCCTGTAGGGACATTAACAATACTGTTAGCAAAAAAATACAATGTATTGCAGGTGACTTTAACCTACAAGACATTAACTGGACTTATCTTACTGTTTGAGGCTCCTTCCTAATAAAACAAACAATTAAATAGTATATGCCTTGACACCTAATTCGATCTAGGACTTAACAAAGCTATTGATATTCCGAACCGGATACACTAATTAAATTGATGTGTTATTCAACAACTAACCATACCTCCTTATTGTGTTAATGTAACTATCCTATTAGAGTGATCATGACATTATCAATATTGATTGATACATTCAACTATCTATAAAAGACCTGTCAAAAGACATCTCAGTCTGTTGTATAAAGTTAATGATTTATAAATGAAAAAGAGTGCCATTAACTTCAAAAATGGTTTCTTGAGTACACATTGTCTTAATGACGACCCAAATACACTCTGGCGATGCATTAAAACAAGTTAACCCTCATAATTAATGAACATTAAAAAAAAAACTTCCAACTTAAGCATTAACTAGCCATAGATCAACATACTTACCAAAAAACTAATCGCTCTCATTGATTTTACAATAATGAAGGTTCTCCCCCAACTTATTTCAAAAACCTGGCTATGCGCCTTAAGCTCAGAAATATATATTGGTATATACATTCCTTGTCTCCAATAACTATAGTACTTTGGAATACCTTTCGGTTGGAAATAGAGACAAGTGTCAATGCAGATTATTTTAAGAATAACTTGAATAAGATTATAGTCTGTATAAGTTCTTGTATACATTTTAGCCTATTTCTGTGACAATAAAGTAACACTTTTTTTTATCAAACTAGCAACACCCACTTTTAACCACTTTTGCTTTTATGTTATCAACATTTTTTTTAACTCGATCGGTGTAACTAAGTCGCTTTTTATTGCCAGAAGCATTACCTGAGTGAACTTATCTTGTGGAGGAAGAAGAAGGCTATGTGTCTTGAAATGAACTTGTGACAAGTTGTAGTGAACGACCCCACCCACACACACACAAACTAAGAAAGATATAATTCTAAAACAAAGATGAGTTGGTCTATTGGGATTCAAAAAAAATAACTGTCATCTTACATAATTGTCAAGTATTTTTTTCTTACAAATATTATCATTCTCTGAAAGATCTTCGTCCTCGACGAAAAAAGCGCGACAGCTTTTAGGTCGATTGAGTAAAAATCGTGACGGTAATTCATCTCGTTGCATTCACACACACAGAACCATCCACATACTTCAATTTGATTATGGAAATGTTACTAAAATATGTCAACAAAAGTAAAAATACTTCTAATTACCATGCTAAACAACAAGACTCAAACGAAATGTTGTTGTTTCGTTTTCAACAAATGGCTTTTTGGCTGGTTTTAATAACGTCGTACACATGCAAATTGGTGTGAAGATTATGGAAGTGTTACTAAAATATGTCAGCAAAAGTAAAAAGACTTCTAGTTACCATGCTAAACAACAAGACTCAAACGAAATGTTATTGTTTCGTTTTCAACAAATGGCTTTTTGGCTGGTTTTAATAACGTCGTACACATGCAAATTGGTGTGAAGATGGCGTTTTCTCATGTTCTATTTTTGGAGCTACAATAATTTCTGACGTCATAACTTCAGATTTTGGCTTTAACTTATGATCGACTAATAAAAGTCAAAGCCCAAAATCAGTTTTGTAATATGAAGTTAAGATCTGGCCTTACGTAAGCTCAGGCTTGGACATAACTGTTTTAGACTTAACTTTAAGCTGAACAAAAGTTATCTGTGCGTTATGGGAATATAACTGCATGACTTAATGCATTGAATTATATGGAGAAATACATCTAGTGGTAGCACAATGGCTATTGAATAAGGAGCGTTATAAGCAATATACTCTGAGTTAGTCAATATCAATACCAACAATAACATTGTGCCTTACAAACATGAGATACATTTCTGACCAAACGCTGACAACCAAATGTTTATACTTTTGACGGTTAAAGGTAATTTAATTTAATTTTATAATGTAATGATGATAAGATATAATCTCTATTTTTATGAAAATGTAACAATAAAAAAACTAAAGAATAACGCATTAACTGCTATATGGTTCTAAACAATATTTTGAAAATAAATTGCTAAGTAATATTGACTTCTTGAAAACGTGATAAGTTGGGATAAAAATGTGATGATGTTTTGAAAATCAACCCGCTTTTTCAATGAACAAGAGTAAACATTTGAGATTTTGTATTCGTTCGAATAATTTCGTCTTAGCTGATACCGACATTGTATGTGCTTTGTAACAAATCAATTTATTTGTATAACATTCATAGTTATTGCTAATACTACTATGGTTCTGGTGCTTAGCCATCGCTTTGAATTAAACGTTACCATTAACGTCATTTATTTTTTCTTTATTTCCACAGAAGAAAGAGTACCCCATCAAATTGTTATCAACACAAGTCATACTTCAGCTGTCAGACTATTTATATCCTTCTCAACGTGTCAAAACAGCAAAGTTATGTCAAAACGTCTAACTTGTGTCAAACACAATGTAGTACACTGATACACTGAAGAAAATAACGAGGTCTTGAAATGACGTCCCTCACCAGTCAACACTCACCATGATAATAACAAATCATTGCATCGCAGCATTGAGTTGCCTCGTTTTGTTACAAATACAAGGTAACCTTTTATTGTTTGTATTTTTGCTTTCAGTTTGGTTATTTGATACAACATTACAATATAATATATTTTGAGATCTCTATAACATTAACATAACATGTTAAGCACCTCGAGACAACTGTTACGTTAGTTACTTGTGTGTGTAAATATCAGCCAACTATTACATGCTCAATGCAAAAACATTTAAAACTAACAATGCCAGGTCAACCGATTATTGACATATGAATTAGGAACATTATGAACATGAAAGCGATTGTATTCGTTGACTCAAATCAACGTCTTTAAAAGACACGTCGTACTAACATAAATAATTTTCACCTACTATCTTCTAATAAATAGTCGTATTATTTTTTCACTAAAAGGAACTAAAACCTTGTGTGGGGATTTCAGAATATTTTCTTCTTTATCATTGTATGTTCCCTTTCACTATTATTTATTCCTATAATTTAACATTTGTTTACTTGTTGATACTTTTTAAGTTGTTTTTGTCACTCTTCTAGTCTTCATTGGTTTGTTAGAGTAACCAACAACGATTCTTAACATAGATTTTTTGCTTTAAATTGTATTACATCTAATTCAAATTAAAAATCAATTTTCTTAAAATTGCTCCCTTAGGGTATTCATTCATTGAATTACAAGGTAGTAATGAACATTGTATTATTATCCAGAGGATGTATTGTAGATTGTATTACACAATTAATCGTAAGCGAGGAATTTGAATGATAAAAGTTACGCATATAAAAAGCCAGATACTTGGATCGATAACAATTACATTAAAAAACCAAGAAAGCTGCAACGTCTGTACTAAGATATATTTATGTTCGTCATTTAAATTATTAAAGGTATACTACAAAGACATATATTGTTTGCATGTTCACTAATAATTAATTACTTAAAGCATGCATGGACATAACGTAATGTTAAATGCATATTTACTAGTTTCTTAACAATAGTTGATGGTTTAATATGTCCTTATTAAATACATGCATTGGCTATATAATGAAATGGCGTCCATTATCAAGTACTGCTTGACTAAAGATAAGTAATGAGATAAACTAAATTAGGTATGTTCCCATTTTGTTCTCGTGGAAAAAGACATTTGAATACCATGTTAGATAAAAAAAAAAGCAAAAAGTTTAAACACAAACTCTGCTCGGATGTATATGTTGATATCTACTCTAGGGGAAAAACTACGTTGTTTGTACCAAAATATTAGTGAAAATAAAAAGAATCCAATTGGAAGAGTATAAATTCATCATTTTGTGTATGAAAGCCTCGACCTCCTTACAAACTGACATAACTGACTGATTATTCATACAAAGTCTAACGTAAGTCGACAGCTTGGTGGTTTTTGAAATCACCAGGGACAGAATAATGTAATTGAGTATCATAAACATTACCCACGTGAGGTATTGAGATACTGAGGACATCAACATCGGGTTTCCTTGCCTTTTAAAGAGAAAATCGAAAGCTATATTTGTATTCGCGTGTTGAACATAATACCCAATTCATGAACCGTTCAAAATATCAACATATGTTCATCAGCAGTTGATTCGAAATGTATTTTAGATTTGATTGGCATCACCACAAAGCTGTTATACACATTGATCATCCCGTAGTGATAGAAATAGAAAAGTAGCATAACGTGCTACATATTTAATGTGTTAATTTGTGTACATGCTGTGTTTTCATGATTCATATTTTTTGATTGTATGAAGCCATTTGTTGAATAACACATCAAGTGTATTATTGTATCTGGTGAAAATATCAATAACTTTGTTAAGTCCTAGATCTAAATTTGTGTCAAGGAAATTAGTATTTAATTGTTTGTTATATTAAGAAGGAGCCTCAAACAGTAAGATCAGTCCAGTTAATTTCTTGTTGGTTGAAATCGCCTGCAATCCATTATATGTTTTTCGCTAACAATAATGTTGATGTCCATACAGGGGGTTCTTCCAAAGTCTTGGTCATTATAGAAGGGTGGTATATAGACTGTAACCACAATTATATGGAACTTTGAATTGAATTTTGATGTAGATTGATTCATTGTCTATGCTTTGAAAATGTGTTTGAAATTAAGTTTTTCTTTACACATAACATTACTCCACCATTCTTATTAAACAATTTAGGGTATAGGTACCTATCTTTGTTGGTTTAGGATTTTTTTCATTGAGACACATCTCAGTTCCTAAAATAACATCAGTGATTTCAATCATTTTCACACATAGGTCTTAATGTTGGTAGGATTCGTTCAAAGAGCCTTAGTGTTTGACTGAACAATTGTTGTTGTGCATCTTTTACGGATGGACACGAGTAGATGTTGCTTTACATTATCACAGTCATATACCTGAGACGTTGCGTTTGAATGTGGGATATTCATTGTGCTTCATTTGGGTTTGGTCCGTCTTTGACTATACACATAATCACCTGTGTTTCGGCACTCACAAATGTTTGATGAAATGGAAGTACAAGCAACGATTTTTATATTGATTTTTCATCAGTCAGGCAATTGGTTATTTTTGTGTATGATTGATGATGACAACCATAGCTTAATCTCTATGGATCCAAAAATATTGTACAAAAATGTGTTAATAAGGTAGGTATAGATATCTATGAATGCCAGTGGACATGTTTCATCTTATTATGCTCAAACGATAAAAACAAAACAATTGCTTGTCAATTTCCTTACACCAATAAGTCAAACATTCTTGAATCACGTGATACGGCTCTAAACATGTTATATAGTTGCTAGCTAATCTTTTCAACATGAAACTAAAATGTCAACAACTACCACACGTGTAACTTGTGGAAGTATTTGTCAGATTATAACCTCCCATTAATTTTTTTAACTGTATATTAACAGATTATGAGCTAACTATTTAATCCAGTTATGAACTTTCGTGGCACTTGACAATTTTCTTCACAACTAGCAGACAACGTGGAAAATATGAGGCACGAAAGATACCTGGATTAAAGCTTGGTTAACACTTGTTATAGGTAGAATATGCGAGTAAAGCCCTTGGATCATCTCGTCATGTTGCATGAAAGTGTTCATCGTGTGACCCGGATCTACTTCCTTATCTTTTCAAACGCAATTATTTAACACGGGATGCTTTAAACAACGTTGTGTTTTGCTTTTGGGAGGAAGAATGTAGCAAACAGGCCCAGTGTGTTTGTTACATACTTCAAAGTCCTGGTAATTCTTATTTACATTTATGATACATATTGAAAGCACTTCAAATATTACATTATCTTCCCCTTGAATATTACGTTTCAAACAGCATCCTTAAAGCTTAAGTCGTTTTCAATTAAAAACGTGTAATTTCTATTTACAAACGTGTGTTGATTGTTGCAAAATCGTTCTTGTTGAAATCATAGTAATATCTTTGATTTTCCATATGACAAGATACAATTATCGCAATAGCTTAGTAAAATATCCTTTAGAGTTTAAACACAGGCTCAAATAGTTATGAGTAATAACGAGGAAGTAACTATCATCAGAAAACTCTACGGCAGAAACATGTGACCATTTCAGATAAAACGACGCACTATGCTCATATGAATATTGAAACAATATTATGAAATGGGTCGAATGAAAAACGCCAGTAACAATTCTGTATAATGAGCTCCAGGGGTATTCAATCAGATAAATGACAACTATATAAATGGATGTCTGACAAAAATGCGTTCTGGCAAATTGTTGATAATAATTGTGCTAATGAAGCAAGAAGTGTCATACGATAAAAACTGTTTATATCTACACGGAATAGAAAAATAGGATTTATATTTGGATGTAACCAGACCGAATAACAGACATTCTTAATTGTCATTATAGATAAACATTCGACGATAAAAGTACACAATGAGACCACACTGGATACAAACTTTAGAAAATAACTTATGC
The DNA here is from genome assembly GCA_032362205.1 of Clione limacina. Lineage (NCBI taxonomy): Eukaryota > Metazoa > Mollusca > Gastropoda > Pteropoda > Clionidae > Clione > Clione limacina. Next base: position 7,729 of record JAUUEB010030877.1, read on the forward strand.
CATAATAGATGCAATATGATATGTCCGTTGTATCTCTAATTTATGTAACGTTAACTTATTTTATACTTTCCTATACAGTGCCACATGCTGACATATAAGACTAAAAAAACATAGCATGGTGAACTATAATTTCTTAATTCAGTTGTTTATATGTCATTTAGGTATCAATGACCAATTAATATTTCCATTGAGAACATCGTCAGTATATCCGAAAAAATAGAGTAGAAACACATTAGTAAATAGATTGACAATTGGTATTGAACATCATTAACTCATATATCTCATCATCTACATAATAAAATTGATAATATGTGGCTGTTTTTTGTGTGTTTGTTTATTTGTGTGTTCGTTTGTTTGTATGAAATGGGATTACAGCCACAGTTAAGACTCAATCGACCTGGCACTTTAGTAATGTGTTTGTAGATATAGCCAGATGTGTAGTTATGCTATTCTATTGACTTTAAGAAATGGTATTAACTTTTTAGTTTTTACAATATTTTATCTGCAATCACGCCATGAATCTAAATACGAACAAACATGAATGCACCATCAATGAACACATTTTTTTTTTACATATTAATAGACGATGCAAACAGCTGATAGACTTAAATAAAACATAACAGAGGTTGTTTTAAAACTAAGATTTTAAAAAGCATGGGTACGTAAATATCGCCGCATAGCTGAGGGAGATAAAGATGTCTACATGGTGGTTAACAAGTCAGCCAAATTCGTGTTTTCTTTGTTTTTGTAATATTCTCAGGAAAAAAATGGGTACTAAACCACTAGTATATTAATATAACTTGATTGTTTGCAGCAGTTTTATTATTACTTCTGACCGTCGTATGAATGTCTTCTGAAAATAATTGATATTGTTAATTTGTTCCCAGTATGATGTGAATAAAATTATAGTAGCATGAATACCATACATCTTTAGCTCTAGCTTACTTTTAATGTCCCCATTCACTACCAGGAATATACCCAGGGAAGACAAATGTTGGAATCCCCCTCCCAACGCATTTAGCTTCAAAACTTTCCAAAATGTACGCCTCGCTACACTCGCCTTGTTTCATCAACCCCGTGCACTGTAACATTCATGATGTGTTTAACCGTTAATTTTAGATATTCTTATTTTTTGAATTATTTTGAAAATCCTCACACAAGTTTAAAAAGATCCCTAAATGGCTCTAAAATGTCTGATTTAGCTTCCTCTTCTCAAATTTTCCAGGAGAAATACCCACGGATCTCCCAAGTTTGATATCAATTGGATGTTGTTCGACGATTTCATTATTAATTTTAAACAACACATTTTTTGGAATATTTTAGAAAGACTTATTTGCCATTTTTTTTATCTTAAAGACAAATGGTTTGATTTGTTAGGGGGTAGGTTTAGGTAGTGTGAAATCCCCCCAGCCCCCGCATCCTGGGCCCCGGACAGCCCACATTCTATGGACAAGCTCACAGCGTATTTTTTCTTCAGAATTAAATTTACACGCAATTGTAAAGAACATTGGTTTTTATTGAAACAAACGGGTTTCCGATATGAATCGCTCTTTCTTTTACCTGATATTATTTGTGTTACCTCTTTTCAAACCTGGCTCGTAAACTTAATGCCATGCCTGCTCTTTCAAGCAGCGATAAGAAGCACTTTTTACAGACATAACATTTCAATTGATATTGTTCTATTGTTATATACAATTGAGTATATTCGGCAAATGGTACATGTTTCACCGGTAAACATCCCACTGTTGTTTCATGTTTCACCTAATTGAACACAGACTATTGTGACTTTTTTTCCCCAGCTGATGTCGGCGTGTGTTTTCGAGTTAAACGCTGTTTATTTTAGACTTAAATGGCGGCATTTAATTATCTGTGCTTGATATTGTGTCTTTTCAATTGAAAAGTATTATTATATGTTGTTATTGTCAAGTTGTATTCCAAGTTACGTAGTATCCTGAGTAGTGTCCACTATTTGTCATCGTTTTGTCACTTCCAACGAATGTGTGTCTTCTTTTATGTCTAGTTTAAGTTATATTTATATTGATTTGATTAAAAAACATAATTGTTTTTAGGAAATCTATTTTTCTATAGTGTTTAATTCAAAACAAAGCACAAGACTTAATGGTGAAATTGACAAGATTAAAAACATATGCCTTTTTAACCATTGTAATGTTTGTTTTCGTCGGGTTCATGAGCAGTGTCCATTAAAGGTGCTTGTTTTAAATAATTCATTTTTGATGTTTGACATATATATCGTAATATCAAAATTAAGTATTGTTGAACAATATGGTCTTTAAGTGTGTGTGTATGATCATTGCTTTGTTGGCTGATAAGTGAACGAACTAAAGAAACATTATTTGTTTTCGAATAATATATTGACAGTGTTAAAGATAAAGTATATTAAAGCCAAAAAGCCACAGCGCTTCAAAGCAGTTGTAAATGTTTAATGCCGGGATTATATATAGCAGTACTAAAAACTAATACATACATCATCACTTATTGTTTAAAAATATCATCACAAGTGTATTCATGTCTTTTTATGACAAGTCTTCATGTGAAATGTTTCATGATTGTGTCATTGATACATTTGATTGTAATTGGACATCTATCATAAAAATCAAAGCAATAAAGTATGACAATGATATGAAAGTATTAACATACAAAGATGCACACTTCAACAAACTCCAATCAATCTTATTGCTTTCTTGCCCTGCATCAAGACGCATTTCAATTAATGCATTTGCTAGTGTTCATATGAATTATCTGTTTGCCCATGTTCCATAACTCATAGCACTTGACATGCAACCCCTAGAAAAGGATACTACAAATGAAGATGTATTTCAAGACATTGATGAATCGCTTCCCAGCATCCCTGGATATTCATGTAATGCATATTCTTTGTTAAGCTGCCCTGGCCAATATAAAAAGGTGCAACCATTTGAAATTATGAACGCATATGTAATCAAAAAGTTGTAATTCAGTCGAACAAAACGGTGGTGCATCAGAGGATATAAACAAACAATGATAAACTCAATTTTGAAAATGAAACGGATCGAAAAGATGCAAGGAAAATGTGATAGTTATGTTAATATACAAAACATACCAGAGAGTTGTGTATGTGAATTTCCTAAACACAGATTCAATAAGAAAAGTATATACATTGTCAAATTTACCTTACATTTAAGGCAAATAATATGCCTCGTTTAATCAATTTGAAATTATTTTGAATTGTTATCTGTGGTGATGGCTATCGTTTAGCAGCACAGTTATCTTTTTACTTATAATGTTGTTTTGAGCTGAAACTGATCTTACTTGATCAAGAAACCCATGTTCCGGTTCAAGATCCATTGTAGTTACACTAATTACCTTTTCTTATTATTGACGTTCATGATTCATTTTTCATACAGGCCATTTGTATTTGTTTGCGGTATTGACATGTAAAAAAAGATATAATCATTATACTCATGTATATTAGTTTTATAAATGTGCTTAATGTTTTTGTAAAATACATATCTAGATTTTTTCTTTTTGAATGATAAGCATGTACATTAATGTAATTGACCTCTAAGAAACTTCTCAACTTAAGTTATTTCATGACATGTATCTTCCACATTTTAGACAATTTATTACCTGTTAAGGGGGCTGCCTTGGGTATATCTGAATACAGTAACATGATTTTCTTTTAGAAAAAAACTAATTAATTAAACATAATAAAAGAGTAAGGATTCGGCGCATACAAATGTGTACAATATACCAACGTATTGCTGTCAAAGCGTCTTCATTGGTACAAAAATATAATAATATACATACTGCGTGTATAATAGAAGCTCCTTGCAATTATTGAATGGAGTGTAGGAACAATCGTTAAAACATTTTGTTCATAAATTACCTACACATTAAATTGTAATGAATATTAAATGGAAAATGCATAATCAAAGCTTTAATTTTCTTTATCTTTTGAGCAACAAATAGTTGTTCTCCCGATACGTTAATTCAATTATCCATTTGTACGATGTATTAATTTGAAGTACAGTAAATGAATTTATCGACATAAACTCTGAGCTTGATTAATCAATAACGTCCTTTTTTTAAAACATGAACTTCTTGCACGCAATGCAATAACAAGGTGCCACCTCTTCTTTCGTGGTCGACATTTTTCAATTTGAACTCCTTGTACACTTTTCGTTTCATATATGTTTGTATTTCTTGTTGATTGTATCCAATTTAATATCGGATTTCCAATCCAATACCGATCTGTTCTTGTAATACAGTATCTCGTTTAATGTGTCTATTTCAATGTATTAACCCTCTCTCTATTGTGATCCCGTTTTATACAAAAACCTTGTATAAATAACAACGCTTAGGTAACTGTTAATCTCGTTAATTTAACACTATCATGTTCATGCCATTGTGTTTTGTTGACTACTGTTCGTAGATGATTATTCTATTGACAGCTCTTACTTTTTAACAATATTTTAATATAAATACATAATATAAAGAAGTATAAACCATGTAACGTATAATTTTGTATCTGACCTTACTGATCAACATAACCGTAACAAGATGTAAACATTTACCTTTAGTATTATTGATAACCGATACAAACTCCACCCATATTTTGAATTTACACTCGAAATATACCATGATTATTATTATTAAATGTGTCATCTCTATCAATAACTTTGATCAGATACTCGAGGGTTTCAAAACTCTTAGTACAATTAAATAGAATGTTTCAAAATAGGTCCTAGTGTAAGCGGGATGTATAAAGTGTGCAATCCCTGTTATAGTCATGGCGATCATTCAGCAACAGACTAAACTATTACAGCAAAATTTGGCAAAAGTGTATACATTGCTAAAAAAAGGTAATACATGTGCTTATGAATTTGATGTTAAATCCATCAATAGCGCATTATAACTAACACTCTTATGTTGATTTTTTAAATCATTTTGACATACATTGATTGGATCAACAAAATTAAAGATAATCAATACCTTTTGATTCTTCAGTTAACATTTGTAGGTTGATTCTGCATTAAAACTGACTCGGTTTTACGAAACAAAATGGTGATTACTAGTTTGCTCTTATGTTATTTGATTATAATGTACTTCTATGAAAATAATTAATGGTATTCTTCTTTGGTCAGTCGACCTTATAAGCAATTCGACCATTCTGAATTAAAGAATAATCATATGCTGTTGTTCTCTGGAATGTTTGCTCTTCACTCGATATCAATGTTAAGATATATTAGGCTGTTCAAGGGGGCTTTTCCAACTATTGACACGTACGATCTCTCTAGTATTATAGCTTATTCAAAATTATCATCGAATCTGCAGTCAATTTGTCAAATATAATGTCAATAGTTCATCTTTTTTCAGGTGATATTTTCTTCAAAATTCCTGTTAAGAGCGTTAATGATACAGATCATGTATATTTGTATTGCTAAAACAAAATACCTAGACCGGTTGTCACTAGCTCAAAGTCGTTAAATTATCCGCGATATGTGTCGTCTAGTTAAAACAAACATCTCTGGTAAATTACTTTATACTCGCAGTTTCGCGTTGACATTGTGTTAATGATATATACCTCATTATGAATCATATTGAATCAGTTTTCGTATTATGGATACATCAGTTTTGAAGAAATTAATTAACGTACTTTAAAACTTCCATTCTTGGTTGAAAATTGCTAGGATAAGTTGTGTGTTTATCATCATTATATATGATACATTATTTTGTGATACAGATCCGTAAAGTACACACATAATTGAAATCGTTTTTGTTTACTATGATAACTCACGAAAATAGACATCGATTTTTCTTTCTGTTTCAAACCCAACTCATCACGAATACTTAACAGTCGAGGTAAGTTTATTTTTACTCGCTGACTTAGAACGAATCATATCATCGGCCATCGATTTTCCTCATAATGAATACCCTAGCTTTGGCCATCCCTTTCAATAAAAGTATTATGATCGAATCTTTCCACACCATTGATAAAGATACAATTAGAATTGTGACTGTTTTATCATTCTCCATTATATCTTGCTATTAGCCATTGGTTTTACGAGTTGTCTATTTTTAAGCTGTGATACAATTATCGGTTATTTTTCCTCTCTTTTCCCTGCGTCTAGTCTGACATTCAATAATTGTGTGTCCATTTTGTTTACCCGAGTGGATGGTATTCAATAAACTCTGACAATCCCGATATAACTTGTGTAATCAAATTGGTTCCAGGATTGGTAGTAAATGAAAAGAAAGCACATGTAATAGAACAAAACAGTATCATCTAACACAATCGTTATAGCTATGTTCAGATAAGGAGGTACGGGTATTTAGCACAATGTCAGATACAAATAATTTGATTGTTTGCACGTCTTGTTTTTTTGATTTAAAACAAGCATTTGATTGATAAAATGACGAGTATTACGATGGCTAAACACCACAAACCATTTAAGCATAGTTCAGACAAGTATAATAATTGTACTTCTTGTCTTAGTCTTTATGGGCATTTGAATCACAATATTTCTCATGTTGGTCTTGTACAGTGATAAGTCATTTACATTATATACATTTTTTGCCAAATAAAGATTGACATCTGCCTGGTTCATTTGACAATTGCCGCATTAAATATGTTTAAAATACCAATAGATAGCTGTCGGTAAGTTTTCAATCATTAAAAACACTTTTTCAAAATATGGTTCAAATGTGTTAACGATGGCAAATAATAAAAGTAAATAAAGAAGAGAAAGTTAGCGACAAAATATGTCTTTTGATGTTTTCTGAATAATTAAGTGTCTTTCCGTTTACCAGGCCTTGTCAATAATTCTAATTTGACCCATTGTAAAGTGTTTTGAATAAAGTGCCACAAAATACTATTAAAAACGACGTACCCGTGTTGTCTTAATCATAGTTTTAAAACTGTGGTTTGTTATTTGTTTGCCAAATACATAACAAATTGAGCTGTATAAATAAAAGACACGCTCTCAATGTATCTGCACAATTTTTTCTCAGAATATGAAGAAAAATTTAAGCAAAAACTTGATATTTCTTTCTTCTTGCTTGACACATTTGAGAAGTACAAATAACGGGAAATGATGTTAAAGTTGTTTTGTTTGTGTGTTTTGTTATTTTAAATTGTAACTCTAGTTTAAAACGACTAAATAAAGCATCAAATAAAGTAACAAATGAACCAATGATTAAAATCAGTTATTCTTGCATCATGCATAATTCGTCCACATTGATTTAATTCCAGATGGTAATGCGGTCAGCAAAAAAAGGGATCTTTGGGAGAATGAAGGCTCGATGGTGGCATTGCGACCAACGTTCAAGCTCACACCTACTCAGGTAACCTTCAGACAAGGGGAAACAGCTAAACTGGAATGCTCTGTCAACAACCTAGGCACTAAAAAGGTGAGGATTCGGAAAAAAATAAAATGTATAGTTCAGGTGCCAGTAACACATGATTTACACCCCCTCCAGAAAAACGTTCAGTGCCAAAATGTTGTTTTCTAGAGTCTTAAAGTATCACTACCGATTTTCCCCCAATTAAAAATGGGATTTGGCTATGTTTATAAGTTGGCTTAACAAAGTGTCTTCCCCTGTTTTGAAAAATGTTCTATATGTACTTAACCGTACAAAACTCGCAAAGTAAGACAGTCATATAAAACATATTGGGATAAACACAGTTATTGTATTCACTTAAAAAACTGTAAACACAAAAATATAAACTCGTATGCATGTTTATGCATATCAAGTCAGTTGAATAATACATTTAGTATTCGTGTTCACATCATGGGCACATCAATTATGATAGAAGCATTTTCAACAAAACAATGCGGTATCTTCTTTGTGCATGAGTCATTAAATGTAGAGATACATACTTTTAATCTTTGTTAAATAGCGCAGTCCAACTTTGTGAGTGAATACTTGGATTTGGTTCCCTAAGACTAGCGACACTATTACACTAAGATTGTGCAAAACGTTTACTAACATGTACTTCTAGAATGAAAGGTCGCTAAATTCCCTCAATTTGTCGATTTGGTCATTACGCTCCCTCTCATTGCTATTTCATTATCAGAGATATTCAAAAGTGACAGTGAAAAATTCAAAATGTCTGCAAAAAATATTAATTTAAAAATTGTTAACACATGGCAGAAGAAGAACAAAGAAAAAGAAAGTGCCAAAAGCATAATCGTATAATACACATTTGAATTGCGTTATTGATATTAACCTCCCCACCCCTATACATGCAAAGTAGTCGCGCAAATACTACTCTATTCTTGAAGGAAAACCCCTTTTCAAAACCCAGGCGTTTCCCATCCGACGTCAATATGGTCGTTACAATCCCTCTCATTGCAATTTTAGCATAATAAACATCAAAACACTAAAACCTTTTTCAAACAAATATTTTTTTTAAAGTTTTAAATATCTGGTACTTCCTCTAATGTTATAAATGTGTGTGTGTAGAAAGCGTTCATGTTCATTTATTATGGATCAGGTGCGCATCAAATTTAGCCCAGTGTTTGACATCTGTTTTCAATGGGGTCATGTCATATTTTCAAGTAATAAATGTAATACAAATATGGTTTAAAAAATTATTCAAACAATCAGCAGAAATAAAAACTGCAAAGACCACAAAGGGCGGATGCTTAGGTATTCAGAGACCTTTTAAAATTAGTGTGTGATTTTCTGAAGTCATTCTTTTAGCTGGGAAGCTTTGCAATGGTTATTATCTATTTATAACATAACCCCTAGACAAACGAACCTACCAACCTAGTACGATATTATAAAAATTAACAATTATGAATTAATCGAAAAGCAGGAGTCTTTAGAATCACCAAGGACAAAACAATTTGCATGTACCTAAGTTCAAACGGATGAATATCTCGAATAAGA